>CALYLW010002377.1:10085-37077 GCA_944989445.1 Ampullaceana balthica | reverse complement strand
TGCTCAGCGATGACAGAGGTGCTAAATGTAGACTCTGTTATCTAAAGGTCAGCCGTGCGAAGCGCTGACCAGGGGCTTACATCAAAGATACCAGAGTGGGTCCTGGTACCCCACCCCCACCCCCGCCTTAATCTGGGGGGGTAGTACAAGATGATTTAATCATCATGATTGACATATAAAATACTGACGTACTTAGACCGGGGACTGAACAAAGGCGTGGCCTCGAGACTAAGTGGTGTTCGTTATAGGACGTTACCAATAACGGACGGAGTTGTTTGCAATGGCGGTAGTAAGGATCATAAATAAACTGTATTAACTGTATATATGCTCAATCTCATATAATTTAAAAGCCTCGTTCTGAAATATTGATCTTTACAATGTCTGGTTTCTAGCTACCCCATAACAGTGGCCCATCCTTGTATAGACATGGTTCACAGCGTGATCACTTGATTAAAGTGGGGGGATGAATGGGCTAAATCCCGGGGCCCCCGATGATTTAGGGCCCCCCAAACTTAGTATATTTTATAATAAAGTTGAACAGATTTTTGCATGAAACCCTGAAAATATCGTAAATTAAATAAATTAATAAAAATCGTATCTATTATTAATCTGATCTCTTTTCGGACCCAATAGTCTTAGTAATCGCGAAACCTGATTTGATAGGCTAAATAAGAGAAAATATTCAAGAAAATTGTTTATTTTTTTTAATTTACAATTTCCGTCAAGGTCTCCTGGTCGCTTAGGCTTGCGGTGCAAGCGATATGGGGATCGATCCAAAGCGGTGGATTCTTTTTGTTGTTGTTGTTGTTTATTTTTTTTTATTTTTATTTTTTATTATTATTTTTTTTTGCTCTCAATTTTAGGATCTCGGCAAACAGTTATTTCTTCGTGTTCGGTTTTTTCATGAATAATCTTTTTGGCTGAATAGTTACAAGTTACAGTCTTATATTAGCTGCTAGCAATAATTTTATTTAAAGGGACGCTGGCTCGATAGGGCCCAAGTTTGAATTGCAGCCAGGGGCCCCGTGCAGTCTTAATTCGCCCCTGCTTGACCCCTCCAGCACGCGGATTCATCCCCCCACTGTCAACACTTCCAGAAATGCGTACTTACAATACCTCATGATTATAAATTATAAATAACAGAAAGTAATTAAAAAAGAAATTGCAAAGAAAGAAAATAATCAATATACATAATTAGCAATCTCTGTCACGTCTGTCTGTCATGTCTGTCCGTGACGCTACTAATTTTAGAAAGCAGCGCACCAAATTACTGCACCAAAAAAGAACTCTTTTGGAACGGCGCATAAAATTGTTCAATATGATAATAAATGAATAAAATAAAAAAATAAAATAAAATAAATAAATGAAAGTTCAGTATTACGTAATTGTTTAATCTGATGTGTATTTATTTTGAAAACTTCCGTCATTTTTGACGTGTGATACACTAGTAAAAAATAAAAAAGTAAAGAAATTAATTAATTTTAAAAAAAAGCTTCAATCTTCGATCACTATCTTTTACTTTGAGATCAAGAATCCAACGCACTACTGTTGGACAACAGAAGCATATGAATAAATGACTATTTAAGAATCTAATATCAGAGCTTTTAAATGTCGGGAGTTTTATGTCCTGACACTGCCATAAGTAAAAGGTGTACTGTTTATTTTATCAAATATAACAATCGACATGTAGTACTGACCTGTAGAGAATTTTGATTAATGGTCACGTAACCAGCCCAAAAAATGCCTATAACGCAAAGAATTATGGGGAAGAATCACTTCGAAAATATTCCCCCCCCCTCCCAGAAAATTTTCTGTGGCCGCCCATGTCCTATAGGTTTATATATCATATTACACGGCTAGACACACAGCTAAAACTTGACGCGTATTCCCTTAATTGCTGAATTGCTTTGTGAAAGCTGAAATGTGTCAGAATGTTATTATTTCCTATAGCATTTATAATTACAACAGTGGTACAGAAATGAACTATGTATTACACTTGACAATATATTTTTTAAAACTTATAAAAAATTTACATTTAAAAAAAAAGGTTTTAGATTAAAACATTGTGCTAATGTTGTTACCCTTAAAGAATAGACAGCATTGCAATTTATGATTAAAAAGACATACATTAAATAATTTCTAGTATTTACCTCATGATTTTTGCCTCAAAAATGTTATTTTTTAACTCAAAATGCATACAGATTTTTAAAATAAAAAACTGTGTTTAAAATATTTCTGATTGTTAAGAAATGAAAAGATAAAATTTGAACTGTTTTCAAGATGAAAATCAAAAGAAAATTCAAACTTAATGTTTGAAAAGAGGTTATACAAACTTGATGTTTATTTTAAAACAATATTGATGAACAAGACGTTATAGAAACTTGATGTTTATTTTATACAATATTGATGAACAAGATCCCAACTTTCTTAACAACTTCAAAGTTTTTTCTTAAGTTAATCATAGTGGGATTGACTTTATATTGTGACTATACACGGTATGTGATAAATAGCGTATCATGGTTTATATCGTGACTATACACGGGATGTGATAAATAGCTTATCATTGTTTATATTGTGACTATACACGGAATGTTATCAATAGCTTATCATGGTTTATATTGTGACTATACACGGGATGTGATCAATAGCTTATCATGGTTTATATTGTGACAAAACATGGGGCTGTGATCAATAGCTTATCATAGTTTATATTGTGACTATACACGGGATGTGATCAATAGCTTATCATGGTTTATATTGTGACTATACACGGGATGTGATCAATAGCGTATCATAGTTTATATTGTGAATATACACGGGGATATCATCAATAGCTTATCATGGTTTATATTGTGACTATACACGGGGATGTGATCAATAGCTTATCATAGTTTATATTGTGACTATACACGGGGATGTGATCAATAGCTTATCATGGTTTATATTGTGACTATACACGGGATGTGATCAATAGCTTATCATGGTTTATATTGTGACTATACACGGGATGTGATCAATAGCTTATCATAGTTTATATTGTGACTATACACGGGATGTGATCAATAGCTTATCATAGTTTATATTGTGACTATACACGGGATGTGATCAATAGCTTATCATGGTTTATATTGTGACTATACACGGGATGTGATCAATAGCTTATCATGGTTTATATTGTGACTATACACGGGATGTGATCAATAGCTTATCATGGTTTATATTGTGACTATACACGGGATGTGATCAATAGCTTATCATAGTTTATATTGTGACTATACACGGGGATGTGATCAATAGCTTATCATAGTTTATATTGTGACTATACACGGGATGTGATCAATAGCTTATCATAGTTTATATTGTGACTATACACGGGGATGTGATCAATAGCTTATCATAGTTTATATTGTGACTATACACGGGATGTGATCAATAGCTTATCATGGTTTATATTGTGACTATACACGGGATGTGATCAATAGCTTATCATAGTTTATATTGTGACTATACACGGGATGTGATCAATAGCTTATCATGGTTTATATTGTGACTATACACGGGGATGTGATCAATAGCTTATCATGGTTTATATTGTGACTATACACGGGATGTGATCAATAGCTTATCATGGTTTATATTGTGACTATACACGGGATGTGATCAATAGCTTATCATAGTTTATATTGTGACTATACACGGGGATGTGATCAATAGCTTATCATGGTTTATATTGTGACTATACACGGGATGTGATCAATAGCTTATCATAGTTTATATTGTGACTATACACGGGATGTGATCAATAGCTTATCATGGTTTATATTGTGACTATACACGGGATGTGATCAATAGCTTATCATGGTTTATATTGTGACTATACACGGGATGTGATCAATAGCTTATCATGGTTTATATTGTGACTATACACGGGATGTGATCAATAGCTTATCATGGTTTATATTGTGACTATACACGGGATGTGATCAATAGCTTATCATGGTTTATATTGTGACTATACACGGGATGTGATCAATAGCTTATCATGGTTTATATTGTGACTATACACGGGATGTGATCAATAGCTTATCATAGTTTATATTGTGACTATACACGGGATGTGATCAATAGCTTATCATGGTTTATATTGTGACTATACACGGATGTGATCAATAGCTTATCATAGTTTATATTGTGACTATACACGGGATGTGATCAATAGCTTATCATGGTTTATATTGTGACTATACACGGGATGTGATCAATAGCTTATCATGGTTTATATTGTGACTATACACGGGATGTGATCAATAGCTTATCATGGTTTATATTGTGACTATACACGGGATGTGATCAATAGCTTATCATGGTTTATATTGTGACTATACACGGGATGTGATCAATAGCTTATCATGGTTTATATTGTGACTATACACGGGATGTGATCAATAGCTTATCATAGTTTATATTGTGACTATACACGGGATGTGATCAATAGCTTATCATGGTTTATATTGTGACTATACACGGGATGTGATCAATAGCTTATCATGGTTTATATTGTGACTATACACGGGATGTGATCAATAGCTTATCATG
The DNA here is from genome assembly GCA_944989445.1 of Ampullaceana balthica. NCBI lineage: Eukaryota > Metazoa > Mollusca > Gastropoda > Lymnaeidae > Ampullaceana > Ampullaceana balthica. Next base: position 32,481 of record CALYLW010002377.1, on the reverse strand, counting down.
GTTTATATTGTGACTATACACGGGATGTGATCAATAGCTTATCATAGTTTATATTGTGACTATACACGGGGATGTGATCAATAGCTTATCATAGTTTATATTGTGAATATACTCAGAGATGTTATCAATATCTTGTCATAGTTTATAAAATGCTCACTCTTCCTCTTTACAGAAGATTATTGTGTCACACGTTTATCCAAGGCATAATAATATGTCTATTTTTCATATGCATTCCACTTTTCAATACGGATATTGTGTTTGTTTTCCCTGGCTCCTGAAGACAACCCATTTCACGACTGAATCCCGGACTGGAAAGAGAGATTTTTGTATAAGTTTGTACTTGCAAGTGAAACAACAAAACCGTTTTATACCTATTTCAATTTGATGGTCTAGGATCAATAAAATAATTTTTAAAAATATTTTTTTAAAAGGACACGCTTTTATTTACACATAGAAAGTGCACTAAAAAGATTTCATGTACACGTGAAATAGCAAAAAAAAAGCTTAATATTTTTGAAGAAAAACACACTATCTTCATTTAATAAATCTTAAATAAAGCATATAAAGTGTAGAGTATGGAAATTAATTTTCCGCAATAATATGACTGTAACTGATTGAAATAAAGTTAAATAATCTTTGTTCACAAGTAATATTCTGTCTGTTTTAACACTTATAATATCAATGTGAGCGAGAAAAAAAGTGTTTCACTTCAAACAGACTTTTAGGTTTAAGGTGTAGGTCATCCCACACAGACTTTATATTTATGGAAAGTATCACATTTCATGGAAAGTAAGTAAAGGTATCCGCCTCTTAGGTTTGATATATGTATGTGTGTGTGCGGGAGGGGGGCGTTGTTGTCTATTATCTCTCAGTATTGTTAAGTGTAACAAAGTGGTGACAGGACTGACAGCCAATGACAAGCTTGCTACTTATCACGCAATTAACGAATGAGAAGTTGGGCTTTCTCGTCAGTCTGTGGTTCGCAACAAATTGGCATTCTAAATTTCTTAAAAAGAGTTTCGTGTGTTGAAAAAGCAGACACTCTAATTCTCCTCGTATTATTATGTTTGCTGGCAGTGTTTTTCATGACATCTCTAAGACACAGACCAAGCAAAATGTTGATCTTGCTCGTCTTAGTGACAGTCATCACGTGTCAAGGTAAAAGAACAATTGAAACAAAATAGATACAGTTTTAATGAAGTAAAAAACCTAATGTAATTTGTATCGAATTTTGAAAAGCTTCGTTCTGTACATCCTTATTAAAATATGATTTTTTAAAAAAGCAAATGTAACAGAAAATAACTTTTATTTAATTCTATTTTTTTGGATAAAGTTTTATACCAAATAGTTGCTGAGACGAATGACTTGCGTAGGTTGTGTTAAAAGTATACTTGACTAAATTGTGTGATCTAAAGATTTGAATCATGGAAATAATTCCTATACAAAAAAGGCATTTAAAAAAAATGACCATCCTTATTACATGAAACTAAAGAAATATCTTCCAAACTTAACAAGCATTCAAAAAGGGTACGAACTTTATATGAATATGTTAGAAATTTTATTGTGATTGCAAAAATAATTTTCGTAAATCATGATCATTAAAGGTTAATTTATATGATTTTTTCTCCATAAATCATAGTTTCTAAATGCTGTTTTATTGCAAAAAGGTTGTGAACTTAATAAGGAAAGGTAACCATTTGTCCTTAAAAGTCAAGATCATAAGTTCTGTGGCCGCCTGAGTTGTCAAGTGGACACCGTGTCTGAAGAGCTTCTGTCATATCTACTGAAGATGGTCATCTATTATACACCGGACCGAGTACGTTTAGCAACCATATCTACTGAAGATGGTCATCTATTATACACCGGACCAAGTACGTTTAGCAACCATATCTACTGAAGATGGTCATCTATTATACACCGGACCGAGTACGTTTAGCAACCATATCAACTGAAGATGGTCATCTATTATACACCGGACCGAGTACGTTTAGCAACCATATCAACTGAAGATGGTCATCTATTATACACCGGACCGAGTACGTTCAGCAACCATTTCTACTGAAGATGGTCATCTATTATACACGGACCGAGTACGTTTAGCAACCATATCAACTGAAGATGGTCATCTATTATACACCGGACCGAGTACGTTTAGCAACCATATCAACTGAAGATGGTCATCTATTATACACCGGACCGAGTACGTTTAGCAACCATATCTACTGAAGATGGTCATCTATTATACACCGGACCGAGTACGTTTAGCAACCATATCTACTGAAGATGGTCATCTATTATACACCGGACGAGTACGTTTAGCAACCATATCAACTGAAGATGGTCATCTATTATACACCGGACCGAGTACGTTTAGCAACCATATCTACTGAAGATGGTCATCTATTATACACCAGACCGAGTACGTTTAGCAACCATATCTACTGAAGATGGTCATCTATTATACACCGGACCGAGTACGTTTAGCAACCATATCTACTGAAGATGGTCATCTATTATACACCGACCGAGTACGTTTAGCAACCATATCTACTGAAGATGGTCATCTATTATACACCGGACCGAGTACGTTTAGCAACCATATCTACTGAAGATGGTCATCTATTATACACCGACGAGTACGTTTAGCAACCATATCTACTGAAGATGGTCATCTATTATACACCGGACCGAGTACGTTTAGCAACCATATCTACTGAAGATGGTCATCTATTATACACCGGACCGAGTACGTTTAGCAACCATATCTACTGAAGATGGTCATCTATTATACACCGGACCGAGTACGTTTAGCAACCATATCTACTGAAGATGGTCATCTATTATACACCGGACCGAGTACGTTTAGCAACCATATCTACTGAAGATGGTCATCTATTATACACCGGACCGAGTACGTTTAGCAACCATATCTACTGAAGATGGTCATCTATTATACACCGGACCGAGTACGTTTAGCAACCATATCGACTGAAACCAACGTCATTGATGATAAGAAGTCTAACAGAACTAAAGTAGTAGGATCGATATCAAAATCAATTGGAATCGTTCATATGTATTTCTCGGAAAATCACTTCTGCAAAAAGGACACTTTTATTTGTCAAGTATTTTTCATGAACGAACATGAACAAATTATACAGGTAGAAAAGTTCATCGAGCCTCAAGATTCTATAATCGATAGCTCAGATTCGTCTGCCAAATCTCACCTGACGTTTGGACAAATTGTGGTTGATAAGAATGGTTGGATATGGAAAAGACTTTCTCAAAAAATTCTGAATCTAACGAACTGAATATTTCTTTTCAAATTGCCAATTTCCAAGAGCCAAATCCCGAAGAAACAAAAAAGTCGTCTTTTAACCACGAGATGGAAATTGCGAAGGATTTGGAAGAAAGATTATCTGTTTTTGAACATAGGATTGTAACCCTTTTAAATACGAGTTTGGATAAAATTACTTTTCAAGTAGACCACATTTTCAATAAGACTAAAGAAATGTATGGAATCCTAAAAGAATATAATCAAACGTCCATTGAACGAGAAATGTATAAACAAATTGAGCAGGAAGACAGGGAAACAAACAAAAGCTTTCAGCTTCAAGACTCATGGAAATTGGTAAATATGAAGACAGAAAAGTTTGCCGCGATGGAAAGCAAATGTATGCTGGGAAACGATAATAAGAAATTGGAAACGAATTAATGTAATTTTAACCGTACTGACCAAGACAATTTGACTTCACATGTTGATTTCAGAAGCCTGACCTACGCAATGGCAAACCAAAGTGTGTACACTGAACGCTTAGATCAGATATTGTCAAATCTGTCCCGTCTTACACAGGGAAATCAAACACTAGCAATCATCGACATATTGAATTTCATCGACATACAATCCATCAGGTAAAACTACTTTTTTACATTTGTCGATTAGATAACTATTTCTGCTTTATGGATTGAAAAATTGATTGTGACATCGGTGGAGAAAGGGATGGTGAATGTAAAGAGGAAAAGTTAGATTTATTACAAGGTGGGTTTGTGTTTAAAGAGCTTTAGGAAGAAAGATTGATAATTAAACATGAACTTGGTATTATTAAAAAAGTACTTGAAAAATAAAACATAAATTAGGATATGTAAATCAAATAATTAAATGTAGTGGTTAACTTATGTTTTCCCTTTCAAATTTACATTGAAATAGTTGATATTTCAATTTTAAAATATTTACAAAGCATACAAATAAAACATTGTATCTTTAAAAGACCAAATATTAGAGCTATATGTCCCCACCCCTGGGTCTAACAACTCTGTTCTCCAGCAACAAACTATAATCATCTTAAAGAAACACATATTTTTTTATCACGGTAAAACTGAAACCTTGAGTGATTGGATGAAAGAGAATTGAGTAATGACAGGATGGATACTACTTTAAGGCTTCATCGTTCCTGGTAAAAGGACCATGTATTGGGCGGCTGGATAGTGAAGTCAATAGTGCGCTCGCCTCAAAAATGTTGATGAATGACTAACGCTAAGAAAGTCCCTCCCGCTGACCTGGAGAGGGATTGGCACCGCCAGGTCTATCTAATGGAAACATTATAATCCCCTACGACTACGGGGTTATCACGACCACAAAGTTAAGGGACTTTTAAAAAAAATGAGCAATGACTGGATGGCTACTACTTTAAAGTCTTCATCGTGCCGGGTAAAAGGACCATGTATTGAGAAGCTAGTTGTACTGTTCTTTGTTGAGATTTGCTCACGTGATAGTGTTATATACAACTACACAATAATTGGGATGGTTTTAGTAATCCTCATTTATTTAAAAGAATATTTGTTTAACTTAAAGCTGAAATGTGAAAGAGGGATGACGGAAAAGCTGGTACAAAGAGTGGTGACATCATTAGACAACCATAAAACTGTTCTATGTGATACCGAGACGGATGGCTGTGGATGGATCATTATCCAGGTATTTAAATTATGTTTGTTTGTCTCCAGTTTATCTTGTCAATGTAGGTCTTGGCAGCCTTGAAACAAAGTCAGTGGCATGTTTTGGCTTATGTCGCTGTCAGTGGCATGTTTTGCTATGTCACTGTCAGTGGCATGTTTTGGCTTATGTCGCTGTCAGTGGCATGTTTTGGCTTATGTCGCTGTCAGTGGCATGTTTTGGCTTATGTCACTGTCAGTGACTATTTATTCGTAAGAAATGTTAATTATGTTAAATGTTCATATAATGAAACATGTATTTCTTTTCTTTTCTTTTTTTTTAATTTTTTAATTTTTTTTATAATATTTTTAATTACTTTTCTGCGATTAAAAATGATGCGAAAGTTCAAAATTACTATTTTAAAATTAAGAAAATTATACACAATGTATTGGTTCAATTTTCCTGCTTTGTACGATTGTATAAATGAATAAAAATCTTTAACAAATGCTACGAATAAATTAAAATAACTCGAGTGTCAGTGAAGTGCACAAAAAGGGAGGGAATAAACAAAATCTACACACAAAAAAATCTTCAAATAAAATTTTAAATAATTTCCTAGAAAGTTATCAAAATAGGTTACCATAATAAGAAGCTAGCTACATAAGACGTAGTGAGGAAATTTCCGCACAAAAAAGACACTAAATAAAAGAATTTAAAATAGTACATTTTGGGCACAAAGCAGCCCTGATTTCCCCGCACGTGAGATGAAATACGATTCTAAATTTATTATTTACAACGCAGGAGCAATCTCAGGGTACCATATATGCCATAATTATTCAAAAACCTTATCATGCCAGATGAAATGCCGACGTGGGCTGGATCAGTATGGTGACTACTGTTCTAATCAATTGAGAGCTAAGAAATAATAGTAGAAGCTAAATTTTTTAACGGCGAAAACTGCCCATTTGTGAAATAATATTTTGTACAATATGAATTAAAATCAGCTTATACTCAATGTTCCCTATAATCTGCGTGGCTGCACGACCCCGCAGATATCTGACCGACGCCACGCAGCAGTTTAGAATTGACGTCCAACAATTTTTAAAAGGATAATATAATATCTGTGTTTGTGGGGTGTAAATCGTTGCACAGAAATTGGATGCTGTGTTACCCTGTATACGTCTTTGTTATTTGACCTACGTACTAACAAACCTTACTGGGAACATTGTTTATAACATAATTTACTTCATGTGTACAAATTAAATTTGTGTTAACATGTGTTAGGTGTAGGCTAAGCAAAGTTTTATATTACTTTAATGAGTGACAATACCATAAAACATATGAGAAGATGTTTCATTAAATATTCTCTGCTTAATTTCTTTTACATAAGATCACGTCTTACAAACCTTAACTATTAGTGTTTTGTTCATTCTTCATATTTTTCGTTTTTACTAATTGAAAACTATTTAGGAATTGGTCAGAATAAGTTGTTCTTCGCAAATATTAAATCACGCTAGAATATTTGTAAGAATAATATTATTTATTTTAAATTGATTATAGTTATAAATTAAATACAGTCAGTTTTATTCATCAAAACCATCAAATAAAGCAAATATTTTAAATGCAAACGAAAAATATTGTCTCATATGAGTTAACACAAAATGCAACATGTCAACGGTATCGCGTCTGAAGGCGATATCTGAATAGTAACTAGTTTACAAACAATTTTACATATACCTACATTAAGTGTATTAATAAAAACAGCTAATCACTTTAAAAATCTTGTGTGATTTTTTTTAAATGGAAATATTTAAATTCCACAATAGAGATCGTCTTCAAATCCAAAATTGCTACATAAACATTTATAACCATTTCAAAGCGTAACAAAGCTACGTTTATTAGACGAGAATTCAACAGCTATTTTACTTTAAGAAGTCTTATAAGATAATGTGTTAAAATAGAATGTACAATTAATCTCCAAATTGTTTTCCCCCTTTGTTTCGTTACCATTCGAAAATAATGTAAGAATCACATGCAGCTAGTATTTAATTTAATGCTTCATTTATTTTCCTAGTGATTTTTTTTTCAGCGGCGTATCAAGGGCGACACAAAATTTAACAGAAATTGGCAAAGTTATAAAGAGGGCTTTGGGTTACTGACTGGAGATTTTTGGCTTGGTAACGACATTATCTCGTATTTAACGAGAAAGTTATTATAGTTACAAAAATAATTTTAAAAAATCTTAAGAATTAAGGGTTGAAAAAGATCGCTCAAATTTAAATATTTTCAATATTGTTATAATTACCGCTATTTACTTATAATTTAATAAATGTATTAAAACATACTTTTTGTGACAGTTTTATATAAGCAAACTTAAACAAATTACTTTAAAGGTAATAACTAGAGTCGATCAAATCAAAGCTTAATAAATAAGGGTAAAAAAAGAATTTTAAAAACCACGATCTTATAAGTGGACTAAAAAGAAGAAAATAATGTAAAACTTATACGTTCAAGTACTGTAATTTAATATGAATAAAACGTTGGGCGGGTGTTTGGTATAAAAATTAAAGATTTATACTTTAGAAGGCAAAAGAGAGATATATAAGTGAGAGAATGAGTGAACTGCATATTTAAAACCACATAATCGCCCGCGCTACGTTTTTAGTCATATTAAAACAAAGTATTTGAACTTATAAGTTTTAAATTATTTTCTTCCTTTTAGTCCACTTATAAAAACGTGGTTTCTAAAAATCTTTTTTTACCTCTATTTATTTTATTCTTTTTAGTCAAGTCTAAGTATATTAAGGTATATCCAACAAAATTTATTTCTTTAAACGCATCGCGTGACAAACACTTACAGACTGAAATTGACTGAACTCCCGGCGCCTATTACGCCTATTTATATGTAAATACAAAGTTAAAAATTAGAGATTTAGTGGCGCCCTTTTGAGCTGGCGCCCTTGGCAACTGCCCCGATGTCAACCCGTTGTTACGCCACTGAGTCTAAGTATAAAATCATAATGTATATCGAAATAATTTTATTTCTTTAAACGCATCGCGTGACAAACATTTACAGACTGAAACTGACTGAACTCCACTTACTGTAAACAAGGGCAATGTGGTCATCGATGGCTGGGATGAACTCCGGTGGCGCATGGATGTAAACAATAGCAGACGGATACATATGCTATATAGAGATAAACTAAAAATGCATTAATATAATTTACGTACATTCGATCGATCTGAAATTTTAATACAATGCATTGTCATCCAAGATCTATCTGTGGTAAAATTTTGAAATCTCTAGGACCATCACAAGTGGTTTAATTTTACGTTGGAAAATGTGAAATTTTGCGGACAGACAGACAGAAACGAAAGGAAGTTAATAGAAACGTGGTAAAATGACATGTGTAACCTTATACTCTTCCTCTAGGACAAGTACCAACTCAGGATCGACATGAAAAACGGGAGTAACACGTATTACGTCACGTACGATTCCTTCATCCTAGCAGACGAGTCCATGAATTACACCTTGCGCCTTGGCAACTTCACAGGTGGTAATATTCAAGACTCGTTAAGACTTCATAACAATAAGCATTTCGCGACTCCAGACCGTGATAATATAAATAATTGCGCTACTACTTGGAAGTCATCCTGGTGGTACTACAATTGTTATGAGTCAAATTTGAATGGTGTCTGGGATGCTTATTCATAACTCGACATTTAATTAAAAATCATAAATGTAGCGAGTTTATTTTATGTGGAAAGCGATTGCCTGTGTCAATTAAACATACACTTTAAAAAAGTTTACATAAGGGGCCGTCCATAAAGTACGTCACGCTCCAGAGGGGGGAGGGGTTTTAAGAAAGAGAGACAGTTTGTGACAGTTGGGAGGGGGGTCCGGTCACGTGTGACGTCACGCTGTTTTATATTAAATTTTGATTATTTCGAAAGTGTGGCGTACCTTAGGAGGGTTGTCCAAAAATGGTCAAAAATAGCGTGACACACTTTATGGACGACCCCTAAGCTATATATATATATATATATATATATATATATATATATATATATTAGGGCTGCGGAAATTATCGATTAATTTATCGATTAATCGTTAAAAATCGTATCGATTAAATATCGATTAAAATAATTTTAATCGATAAAAATTCGATTAAAATTAAAGAAAATATTTATAATATTTCAAAAAAATTGTATTAATAAATAATTAATTATTAATAATTAATAATAATTTTTTTTTGACGTACAAACTTATCCAGCCTAATATTACAATGTATTTTATTAAGTTATGTGGGCCTGCTGACGTCAACTAAAAATGGCTGACTGACAGTGACAGCATCAGTGCAATCAACACAGTTTAATTTGGCATATAACTGGAAAGTTAAGCAAAAAATTTGTTTTTAAGCTAACTGCGGATGGCAAAGTCGAAGATGGTGAAAAAGTTATCTGAATTCACTGCCATAACAATTCTCTTTTAAATGATCAAATACGTCGCTGACTTACCACCTTCAGCACAAAAGAACGCGTGTCATTGGACCTTTATGTATCAATGGCTTGAAATAACACTTGAGAAATGAGACTTAGCAATATTTTACATTGTTAATATTGGAGTTAGACATTGTTTCCATTGTATGCCTAACTTTGATTTCAATTTTGTGTGTGAATTTAAAATTTAAAGAAATAAAAGTTAGTTATACATATTCTTATTTTTCAATTTCATTGAGACAGGGGAAATAACTCAATAAAATAAAATATGTTAATTACCTTTTTTTGTTACTTCCCTTGAAATTTTCAGTTTAATTATGTCATAAATGTTTATTTTTTGTATTTAATCGAAATTATCAATTAATTAATCGTAATTTTTCAAAAGTAAACGATTAAAATTAAATTAATCGATAACAGCCCTAATATATATATATATATATATATATATATATATATATATATATATATATATATGAAGGTAATTTATTTGATAATGGTGTTTCCGATTTAGTCTATCTCAAGTTGTTGTTCAGCCTTCTCCTCAAAGAGGAGCATCAGTCATTCATCTTCGACATATGCAAACACATTTTGGCATAGGACAACTACAAGGGTCCTCCAGGCCTCCCTATCATAGAGAAATGTCCACCATCTTTATGGTATAGCAAAGTCTCATGATGTATGCCTCGAAGTCTCGACGCCAAGTGTCGTTTAGATGACCTCTTTTCCACTTTCCCCAGAGGTATAAGTTCAGTGCTTGCCCTGTGTTGGTTTTGAGATTTTCTGATGAAATTTCTTTTTCTGATGAGAAAATATTTATGTATGTCGGAAATATTGTTCAGCATATAGTTTTTTATGTTCCTAAATTTTAAAAAAATGTTTTCAATGCCTTAAAATAATTATGGTTTTTACAAAATGATAAAATTTAGTATTATTCAAGTGATTTCTTTGTGGAAATTCCCGAAAGTATAGCTCGTAACTAAACCAAGTTGTCTATTCTGAAATAGAGCTATAACAGCAACAATTCGAATGAAAATTTAATAACTTCAGGTCAAAGTGAAAACAATAACTTTTATTCAAATAAATTTCCTATTATATACTGTTCAGAAATGTCTATGTAAAATTTATTTTTTAACCTTTCTTGTTTCTAGATATCTTCTCCTTCCAAGAAACATGATTTCTGTGAGTTTTTATTTTTATTTAAGACGATATGCTTTTGCGTGTTTGACTGGTAATATTTTGAGACCCCTTCGGATTGTCTTTTATTTTCACTCCGACATATGGTCATTTAGATATTCGTGTGCGTTAAAACAAATAAAATATACATAAATTTGTTTTATTTCTTACATTACTGAGCATTTACGTGTATGAATAAGTGTTATCGGTTGCTAGCTTTGCAAATGTGTTAATTTATGTAATTTTATATATTTTTATGTATCAATAGGTTTCTATCTGTTTGCCCTTTAAGTGTTACAAAATAAATGGAAAATATTAAAGAAAATTAAATTTAAAAACGTCCCATTAACCGACTGCTATGTATTTCTTGGAAGTTTTGAAAATATCTTCATTACAATTACAAAGAAGGAAACAAGTGAATTCTTAATAGTAACCATCTCAAAGAAACGTTATTCATGGGTTTATCAATATATATGCATGATAAACATCTTAGACTTTTAAAAATTCATGTTTTAAAAAAATAATTAACTGTTAAAATATTATGTATCAGAATATAATGCCAAGATTAATAATAAATCTAGGAAATTCTGGACGTATTTATGCAATAAAAAAATGATGAAGTATGTGTGCAGAGATCAATTTTGTAAGTACAATTCTGGAGTGTGATTACACCAATCACTTATTCTACAGCTCTGCAAAAAAAAATACAACTTTATTTGGAATACACATCACACCGCTATATCAGTGAATATCTTAGTAATACACAGTCATAACAATAAACAAAATAACAAAATAATATAATAAATACATTAACAAGTAATACGTCGCAAATAGCGGCTTGACACTATTGCTCTACTCAAGTCATTGCTACTGTAGGCTCTACTCGAGTGATTGCTCTGGTTGGCTCTACTTAATTCATGCTTCTATTGCCTCTACTCAAGTTATTGCCCCGTGGGCTCGTCTCAAGTAATTGCTTTTGTTGCTCTACACGGGAAGTTGGAGATTTAATTATGAGTCAGTTTTATATGCTAATATAAGGGGAAAAAATATATTTGCACCCGGGCCCAAGTGTATGAAAATTTTATATTTAATTCGCTTTACCAGAAGTGTAGCTTTGCGTCCTTGAGAAATAGTGAAAATACTAAATTATACAGAATAAATTGATTATAGAAGTATTAGTCATCTGCGCCCTTGGCAACTGCCCCGATACCAAATCGTTGTTACGCCTCTGCCTCTTACCATAGCGGGTGGGTACTCAAAAATTTCCCAAAGTTGGAGAATAAGTGATGAGTAAGTTTTTATATAGCTCATATATGGAAAAAAAACATTTTGGCCCCCGGACCACATGAGTGGGAATTTTAACATTCTTTTTCGCCAATCATAGTCATGAAAGTGTACTCAACCACTTCCCAAAGTTTCATGCTTCTACCCTAAACGGGAAGTTGGAGACTTAGTGATGAGTCAGTCTGTCAGTAAGTCAGTGAGGGCTTTGCCTTTTATTTGTATAGATTATTGTTTTTTAACGCAATTTCGCTTGGAAAAATTGCGTTTACAGAATCAAAATGCCTGTCAAGCTTGACAATACAACGCCTCCTGAACCATACCAGATAGATGGTTCGGGTCTTTTGCAAATATGCTAAGGAGGTCCCAAGAATGTGCAACGGCCAAAAAATATACCTAAAAAATTTACTGGATTTCCCGGAAAAATTAAAAAAAACACGAAAAAATGACAGTATTTTGTCAGTTTCTCGCCAACTATAACATCTAGCGGGTCTAAACAAACGTCAAACAATAGCTAGTAATATTTAGAACAATGTTGGAGAAGGAATATTTTCAAAAATCTTTTTTCGATCGACTCCGTAATTTTAGAAGCACATTTTTGTTTAAAGCAATTGTTTTGTTTAATTTCAAAACTGCTCTAAAGGCTTTTGACATCGGACATGACTCCTGGGAAGCAGCAGCCAGTAAACGAGCCCACAGGCGCTCTATGATACGGAATTGCATCCTTGTTGCGCTTACGTAAACCTCCACGTACTCTAAGCCCTTCAGTAAGCTCACCATAGAAGAGCCTATTGGGGAGGTGATGGTCGGGAATGGGCACTATATGCCCTGCTCAGCGTATTTTTCATTTGCATGAGGCTAGTGTGGATGCGGGTTAGTCCTTACCTGGCAAATATTTCGGTGTCTGGAACTTTTTACTGCCATTTTATAGTGATAGTTTTTCTCAGGCATTTGGTGTGGAAGTGGTTCAGCAGCCTCGCATGGCGTTGGTATACAGTCCAAATGTCACATGCATATAGTAAGTTGGGGAGCACTACAGCTTACTTTTAGTTTTGTTTGGGTGCTGATTCCCCTTCTGTTCCAGACACTGTCATGCAATATGCCAAATGCTGCGCTGGCCTTGGAGATTCTCACATTCACCTCATCATCAATATTGGCCTTCTGACACAGTGTGCTGCCAAGGTAAGTAAAGTGGCTCAACGTGTTGATTTTGTTGACGTTGATGATTATATTAGGCTTATTATATGATTTGCCTGGGGCCAGCTGATATATAACTTCTGTCTTCTTTGTACTGATGGTGAGTCCAAAGTTAGAGCACGCACTGGAAAATCTATCAACGCTTAGTTGCAGGTGTGCTTCAGAGCCCGCGATGAGTAATTTGCAGATATAAGGTCAAGGATACTATCTGATTTGACTTTTGTTTTTGTTTTAAGCCTCCTGAGGTTGAATGAACGACCATCAGTGCGATACCTAATGTCCAGTCCTTCATTTCTGTCCCCGAGGGCCTCTGAAAGCATGGCTGAGAACATGAGGCTGAACAATTTTGACCTATTTTCCGTTTACATAGACCTTACAAAAGCCTTTGACACAGTCTGCAGACAGGGACTATGGAGGATCATGGCCGAATATGGGTATCCAAATAAGTTCGTTCGTCCGTCGATACGACGAGGACCACTCTAGTCATCCGAGGGTTTTCTGTGCGTGCGCAGATGGCTGATTAGGCCGATCCTTGCACGGCAGGTTCGGGAACAGAAGGGACAGGGGACGAGTGCGACATCTCCTGGAGGGTTGACAGCATGGGCCTTTCGGGCTTGCCTCTTCTTTTCTGCGGCGGTGATCCGGTTTGCCTCGCATGACCTGGCACCTTCGTGGATGGAAGAGCGCCAGGTGGATCGGTCCATTGCAGCTCGTTCCCACGTGTCTGGATTGATGGCAAACGCTTTCATTGAGGCTTTCAGTGTGTCTTTGAAGCGTTTCTTTTGCCCACCGTGGGACCGCTGGCCATACTGGAGCTCACCATAGAAGATTCTCTTTGGCAGTCTCTCGTCTGGCATTCGGACAACGTGCCCTGCCCAGCGAAGCTGGGACTGCATCAGGAGGGTGAAGATGCTGGGGAGACCTGCCCTGGTCAGTACCACTGTGTCTAGAATTTTGTTCTGCCACTTTATGCCGAGAATCTTCCTGAGGCTTGTTATATGAAAGTGGTTCAGCTTTCTTGCATGGCGCTGATAAACAGTCCAAGTTTCACAAGCATATAGCAGTGTGGGGAGCACCACTGCCCTGTACACTTTCAGCTTGGTCTGGATGGTAATGCCTCTTCTGTTCCAGACATTAGAGTACAACCTGCCGAAAGTGGAGCTGGCTCTGGCATTTCTGACGTTCACTTCGTCATCGATGGGGACGCGGTGGTCGAGTGGCAGCGCACTGGACTGTCGTACCGATGGTCACGGGTTCGAATCCGTGTGAAGGCAAGGGTTTGTTCCCGGGGCATAGAGCGTCCCTGAGTCACCCCACTCCGAATGGGTACCTAACACTACATGTAGTTAGGCGGCTGGGTAATGCGTGGAACCCCTAAAGCCGTGGCCTGTGAATGATGCATCACTTGCCAACAGATCATCTGTCATGGTCTGTGGACACAACTATCTTCTGCATAGAAGGAGCGTCTGTATAGATAAGATAAGATAAGACGATGGTGACATTTTGAGACAGTGTGCTGCCTATGTATGTGAACCGGTGCACTGTGTTAAGTCTCTGGCCGTTGACAGTGATGTTGGGCTCTATGTAGGGCCTTCCAGGCGCGGGCTGATGGAGGAACTCAGTCTTCTTATTGTTGATTGACAGACCAAAGTTTGTGCAGGCACTGGAGAACAGGTTTACACTGCGTTGCATGTCGGCTTCTGAGACAGCGTTGAGGGCACAGTCATCAGCGAACAGCATGTCTCTGATGATGTCTGTCATAACCTTGGTTTTTGCCTGGAGCCTCCGAAAGTTGAACAGCTTGCCATCTGTGCGGTATTTCAGGTTGACACCAACATCCTCGTCTCCAAATAAGTATATTGCCATTGTAAGGCAATTCCATGATGGTATGCAGGCTCAAGTCTAGGCCTCTAAACCATTCCCTGTCACAAATGGTGTTAAGCAAGGCTGTGTTCTGACATCTGTAATTCTGGCCTAGACAATGGGACAACATCATTCTTTTTCGTTACCAAAAAATCGAAAATATATTTGTCTAAATAAGTGTTCAGTGCTGTTCTAGATCTTTTCCTTTACTATCACTCTACATATTATCAA
Source organism: Ampullaceana balthica (assembly GCA_944989445.1). Lineage (NCBI taxonomy): Eukaryota > Metazoa > Mollusca > Gastropoda > Lymnaeidae > Ampullaceana > Ampullaceana balthica. The sequence goes on along the minus strand of CALYLW010002377.1, from coordinate 17,309 downwards.
CTAACTCCGGAATTCTAACTTCATTCTTTAACCAGCCTCGCAGGGTAGACTCTGCTAAATTAAGTTCCCAGGATATATCTGCTTGCTTTGCACCTTTCCCTAAAATTTAAGTCTTTAGGTGTTTAGTTTTCCAGCTCTTTCGAAAATGACATTTTAGATACAAATTATTTTCAACAAGTAACTACAACTACCAAAGCAAAAATAAACATTAAATAGCGGGAAAATCATACGTACATATTATATATTGCTATGTTACGTCACACAATTTGTGAGCCATGGAATTACTGCAACTTAACCGATTTCGCCAAATAGGAAGCGTGACATAATGGTGTTGCAATGCATATATATATATAGGTGTGTATGTATATATATATATATATGTATATATTGATTATAATATATATATATTTGATTGTGCTTTTTTGTATCTACTCTTGCATAAAATAAATATGTTCTTGTTATGTTGCAAACTTTTTCTTTGTGTCTTTTCAACTCGTTAATGTTTTTAATGTATTTTATTTATTTTTTTGGTGTTAGTATGCAGCAAAATTTATGTCAATGTTGGACTCATCAATTTTTAATTCTCTGCTTAGGTTTGTAAGGCTTGGCACCAAGGCTTTGAAGACCCGGTATTGTGGAAGCAGAAGTTAATTGTATTCAAAGATAAGGAAGACAAACGAATATATGCTTTTCGAAAAACCAAAATGACATTTAACTTTATTGGCGGTAAAGTATATTTGACTGTTATACTTTGGTCCTAATGACTGTAAGCAAATGGGGCGTAGAGTGGAGGAAGTTAGGGTGGCTGGTTTCCCATTTTACACTTTGCCATTTTGATCATTTATATTTTATATCTTTATATTTCAAATTAAAAAAAATCAAAATTTAAAGAAAATTTGAGAATTTTAACTATATAAAATGGAAACTACTCGAACACAGTGTAATGAAAACAATTAATTTAAGCTTTATTTTTTTGTATCAAATACAAATGCAAACCTTTCGGCTAATACCTCCATTAGGATAAATAACACACAAAACTTACAGTGTATGTTCTTCAATATATATTTTTTTTTAAAATTAATACACTGAGCTTCATCTATTCGCTATTTTGGTTTTTAAACATGAAATGACCGAATAATTGTATTTTGACCCGTGCTATCTCCATGGCGAAAGAAAAAACCATTATTTTCAGAAAAAACGATCTTGAATTATTATTTATAGCATAGCCATTTACAACTTTGTCATTAATTAAAAATAAATTTAATTTTTTAATTTTTTTAAGGGTTTAAAGGGTTAAAGAATAGGGGAGGAAAAGACTTGCATCATTCCAGAAGAAGTAGATAAAGCACCAGTTAATTTGTATCTTGTTTAACGTGGCTTTAAGGCTTTGCTATTGCTCACTCAAACAACTGTTCCTTCAGGAAAGAGAGCTTTAGGCTTTGCCAGAAGTTTTTCAACGTATCTCAAAGATGTTGAGAAGTATATAACAGGGACCTCCATGGAAGCCTTCTGGGTTATCTCAAGAGTGTTGAAACTTCTGCACGAAGCCAAACTTTCTCAAATCAATGTGTCATTTAAGAATAGCGAAAACAGAAATAAACGCTTTATCCAGCCTCTGGTTAAGTTAATCCAGAACCAACGGAATTTAAAAGTAAGTATGTGTGGCTAAGACTTGTGGATACAAAACAACTTGGTTACTTTGTGATAATAAATGTCGAAGGCTATAAGACACAATTCTGTTTCTTACGCTGATGAGACTTTTGATGTCAAATATTTTTAAGTTTTTTTTTACTTTCGATGTACTTGTGTTTATAGTGTGAAGAGCTTATATATATATATATATAGATATATATATATATATATATATATATATATATGTATATATATATGTATTAAGTCTTTATCCAAACTCATCATTTACTCATGAGATTATTTTATTTAAAAAAACATTTCTTAAAGGAATTTCGTATACTTAAATTCCTTTATGGCCTTGGGAATGGTACGGAATTGCTAAAGACTTTGGCTAATGGTAATGGCAATACACTCCACTCACTTTTACTGGTCGATTGTTTCAAGGATCCGATTCCATTTAACCTTGTTGGTCCCCTTACAGAGGAATTAAAGGTAACTTTACGTCATTGAAGTTCAAAAACTGCTGTTCACTAGTAGAGTAATTTACCACCTCGCGAACGCCATACGCTAAAAATAGCACCATTTTTGGCTTTCATTACCTAGTTCCTAAATCGTTCGACACAGGGTAAAAACGAAAGTAACTACAAGTAGTATGACAACAAGGCTACTATAATGAGACAGCATTATTGTATTACTACGCGGGGTTAGAGTGTAAAGTCCAATTTTAGCTGACCCAGTTAGCTACCGCCTGCCGAACACTTTTTTGCTTAATTTACTTCAAAGCAGACACTTTTACCTCAAAGCAGACACATAACCAAAATCATCAAAGAATCAATTTTTAGTTAATGGAGTCAACAAATAACACTGGAGATGTCAATAATAATGTAATAAACGTTTATTAAAGAAATTAGATCCCGAATAACTTAGATCTATATATACAAAATAATACTATAGGTAGATCTATAATCTATAGTCTAGTCAGGGCAGCAAACAGTGCACACAAAATTGCCTTGTTTCAAAGATGCACAATTTTGCGTGCACTGTGCATGCCATCAGCCATCACACACATCACATTAGACCCAAACCTCTGCCCCTCCCCCTTTTTTGCACCCATGACACATTCCTTCCAACAAGAGATCCTCTTCTTTATCTAAAGTATCGTCATCTGCAGCCATGTCAAGCTCCATTGTTTGAACCAACTGTGAGTCCTCACTGCTGCTATCAGATAGATCTATTACTGGATACTTCTTTACTTTCTTGGACTCCACAATTTTCTTTTTTTAAATCTGCTCTTCTTCTCTCTTGCGTCTTTTTTCTTTCCTTTCTTGCTCTCTTGTCCTTTTTGTAGCCTCTTTTTGTGCATCCTTTATCTTTTTGCTTTCTTCCCTCTCGATCTTTCTTTTCAGTTTATTTTTTTCTATTTCTTCCTTGTCTGCTATTTTCTTTTTAATGCTTCTCTAAACTCTTCTCCACTGACCAAGTTTGGCATGGTTGGAGCATTTGCTGTTTTCTTCTTGTTTTTATTCCTTCTAACAAAAGCAGGCAGCTTCAAAATGTCATCTACTGTCAAGTTAGCTTTGAGTACTTTGACTGAGCAGTTTTTGGGTTCTTATAGACTGCACGTTTCTATTAGCCCCACAGCTAAGGCTTGAACTTGTTCTCTTCTTCCTCTTTGCTAAGGTTGTCTCCTGCAGTAGAACTTGTCATTGTCAGTTGACCCAAAAAAATCATTAAATTGGTTGCGGCTCATTTCATCATATAAAATGTTTGAATAGTCATGGAGTGCTTTAAGTTGTGCAGCAGACAAATTGAACTTTGGTGGTGATGATGCAGGTAATGATTCTGGTTGGGAATATTTGTAAATGATAGACTTATTTTCATTCTCAAATGGGCTGGGTCTCTATGACTACTTGTGTTTCATTCGCAATTGGTTGTGTCTCAATGAGTGCCTGTGTGTAAGATTCGATTGGCTGTGTTTCAGTGGTTGCTGCTGTGTCGGCATCTATGTGTTGTGCCTCGATGATTGCTTAGTTATCGTTGGGACTCAATCAATTTGTTGTGATTTATGCTGTGCAGGTGGTTTAGCTTAATTTTCCTACATGAAAAAGTGTTCGCAACGAAGTAATATCCTACAATAAAACAAATATACTTCAACGCGAACATGCCCTCAAAACGAACACTACTATTTTCAAATAACACTAGAGGCCAAGAGCTAGACCCTTATTTGACTAAATTTTTCTGCAGAATAAAAGTGTTCGGTACGAAGTAAAATCCAACTTTAAACTTACTTCGTCGCGAACACCCCTTCGAAACGAACACTGCTATTAAAAAGCATTGTAAAGTATAACAGCGTGGTTACTGGCCTATTTGTAAGTGATGATGCAATACCAAACACGTGTGTTTTCCAAAGCGAACAGGAAAAGTAGTCTTAACCCGGAAATCAACTTCGTTCTTCCTAGGGACGCTGACAGCATGCCTGGCGCAAGGATCAAAATGTTGACACACATTTACTCACAAAATAGTCCGTCCTGGCAAACGAAATGATAAAATGATATTGAAAACAGAACTACTTTCGACTTACGGGTGTTCGTTTTCGTGTTAGACGGAAAATAAAAATACAGAGAACGCTTTATGAAATAGTGTTCGCTACGACATAGCGTTCGCGAGGCGGTAACTTACTCTAAACATTGAAAGATAAGACGATTGTATTTAATTTTTGTTTTTAATATAATGTCATGGCTCAAAATTAAGACTTCTAAAGTTTATCTAGCGGTAGAGCGCTGGACTGTCGAACGGAGGAAAAATATCGACTCACGGGGTTTCCAGCCTCGGTAGGCTAGGCCCCCGGGGCATTGTGCCAGCCACACAATCCCTTGCTCGTTAGTGGTGGGTCAATATAAACTTGTGAACGCTACTTCTCTTTCCCCTTAAGTCTTCAATGTCTGAAAAGGGGGTATTATTATTATAAAGTTTAAAAGGAAATTAACATGTCAATATTAAGGTTTGTTTTACGTTTAATTCTTTATCAAGAGAAATGTTACTTAAAAGATAGTGATAGTAAACTTTTCCTTTAAGCTAAAAAAAAATAAGTTTAGTAAATCTTAAGAATATTTCTTGTCCCTGAAACAGAGGTTCTACCTGTGTTATCCTGAACACAATCTTTTTAATACCATTTGTTGTTATACCCTAGCTTGCTTTCCTATATAAACACATTTATTTATTATTATTTTTACTTTTTTGGTGCACCCAGCAGCAACAGGCTTACTGTTTGCCCGGGCCACCTTTGCTTTTAACGCTTCCCGGAGATACCCTCTTGGGTTCTGCCTTTGTGGTTTTCTATAATGGGAAATCAAATTTACTTTGTTATATTTATGTTTCTGTTAAAAAAGGAAACTCAATGCCGTCATTTAACGGTTAACAAATTATTATGAATATTCAAAAAATATTTTAGAATTAAAAGGAAAAAAATGTCAAAAAATATTATTTTACTATTTCACTTCATATGTCTTTTTTTTCTTCTTTTCTTTAAAAAAGGTTATATCTTTAATTTAAACAAAAATATTTAGCGTTTTCTTTTCTTACAAATCCAAGTGTTTTTATTTTCTAATTTCTACCATACCACATGCCATCTCATGGCATTACTAAATATTTTTTTTACATATACACTTTCAGAAATTCACCAACCTAATTGATATAAGATTTGATTATGAAATCTTAACGGATGATTTGGTTCAACATTGGAGTAAACATTGCCCATCACTTGCAGTCATAAGGCTTGATGTAAATAAACCAGGTACATAAATACGGTTTATAACCAATGTATATAAACAAGGTTTAATAAACAAGGTATATAAACGAGTTGTTGTGTTGGTTTAAATTTGAGTAACATACATTTGTAGATCATAAAAAGTCTCCTTTGTATTTTATCTGCCCGTTTGTTTAGTGATTAGTTGTTTTACAAAATACGACTTTCAACAGAATTCAATTGGAAATTAGTCAAATTCGTTGAACGCTTTGTCTAACGATTATTTAAATAAAAAATTACTAACGTAAAAAAAACACACACACTTACTTAACAATGGAGCTTTCGATATTAGCATGGCGATAATCCAGGAAATAGTGTTGACCATGTTAGGTGGAAGACGGAAATGGAGGACCACACAAAGATTTTCGTATCAAACTACACACTAAAGGTAAACATGCGCACTAAGTAAACAAGCACACTGTGTTAACTTGTACACTGTATTAACGTGCAGCATACGAGTATGTTTACATTAACCATATATAAACATGAAAGCTAAGTATACTTGCAAATCATATAACACACAATATAAAACACACATACATTAATTAAGCATTAATTCCAAGTAAACGTGCACACACAACACACACACACACGCTATGCAAACATGTCGTTATGGTGCTTATTAAACCTATGTAATTGCAACATAGGAGTATGTTAAATTTGAAGAAATCAACAAAGGCGCACGTGCAAGAAACATTTAAGTCAATATTTCTAAAAAACCGTCCTTTTGTTATTTTCTCTCTTTCAGCCCATATGACAAGTGACGAGGCGTGGCACGACTTAGTCCGGACTCACCCAGCTTTGATTGTGGAAATGACCGTGCTACTCTCCAAAAATACTGATAATAAGATAGGTCTTGATGTTTTATTCAGAAATATGCCACTGCACAAATTATATTGGGATCACGTGCATGAAGTTACGTCAAATTTTGAGGTACATATGTTAAATATAAATTTTCGTATGTCTGTGTGTTTAAGTGTATTAGTACTAAGGGTGTTCCAGATTTCGGCTCCGGCTCCTGCAAATACGAAAACCGGCTATTGTTACAGATCCGGCTCTGACTCCTGCAGAGTTTTATTTCATAAATCCTGGAAAATCCGACTGGCCGGTAAAGTCATGAAATATATATAAATATAATGCCTTCGGCTCCAACAAATCTGGAATCCGGTCTTTTTACAAATTCAGCTCCTTCATAAATGCGACCGAATCCGGCTACGGCCAGATTTAAAAAAAAATGATTCCGGCACAACTCTTATTAGTACTTTATACATTAAAACACCATTCATCCGATCGCCATGAAACTTTGGAAGCTGTTGAATACGCTCCCGAAATAAAAAAAATTAAATAAAAAATCAATCATGATGTCCTAGGAAACAATTTCTGTTCTTTTCAAGCAATATAAAAAAAAACAACACAGTTTTCGTGTTAGATACTTGTTAAATGGATGGACAAAACTTGGTATTGAAAATATTATTGGCCCATGCGTCGATGCTGTAAGGCACTGAGCTCACAATATTAATTTCTTCTGGGCAGGGCCTTCACCAAATAATTTTTTGCCTTAAACATTTATGGATTTATTAAATTCTATTTTACACAAATATTGACATAAATTGATACATACATTCATTATGATTCATATTGAAATGAACAGATGTTCATAACTTTACATCTTGTACGGATCTGTCCACGGTGCACTAAATGACATTTTTTTGTTTTACTTTTTTAAGCTATTTAAGTATTATTTTATTCTTATGATTCCTATGAAACCTTTCGAGTGTTCTTGATTA
>CALYLW010002376.1:0-52528 GCA_944989445.1 Ampullaceana balthica | reverse complement strand
TCAATAAAATATGTAAATGGACGGAGAAATCAACATCAAATACTCTAAAGGAAAACATAAAATAAATAGCTTTATGTCACCCATATTGGCCTTGCGTAATCTATAAAAATTATTGAAAGAAAAATATATAACACCATCTCACCCTGCAAAGAATAACTATTCGCTACCTCGTATCTATGGACAGCTTTTTTGTAACTGCATTGAAATATTCCATCATGGTTGATAATCCGATTCTGTGTGTGCGCACCTGCTTACAACAATGGGGCTAATTTTTTCTGATTGCGCTGCTTCTTCGTTTATCGCAACATTTTGACCTGATGAAATGTAAAAAGTACACATTAATATTAAGATTTATATATAATAAGCTAATGTAATTGCTTGCTGATTTTGAATTCATCTAAACAAGGGATCTCAAATGCCATTATTCAGCGGGTCAAATTTAAAATCACATTTAAGGTTGCGGAACGAAAAATGTATACATTCAATACGCGTTAATTTAAAACTTTTAATTATCCTATATAATAATCCTATATAATAAAAGTCTATGTTCTGTGCGTCATCGATAGCGATTGGTCCCTCAAACACATATGACTCCTACAGTCAATCATATTGAACACGTTTACGTGGACGTTTAAAACGAGTTATTTTTGGTGCAGTATTTCTTCCAAGACTTTATTTTGAGTTATGCGTGTTGGAACTTATAGTCAAAAGCTCTGTTTTTACGAGTAATTTATTTTAACTATAACGATAATGAATAGTATTTTTGACGTGATGCACATGTATGCCGGTCGAGACGGCTGTTACAACATGCCACCGAACGGTGGCGGAACGTCCTTGGACGGGCTTTGTTGCTCGTTAATATATACAAGAATAGTAAACTAGTTATTTTTTAAAAAAATTTGGAATAATGTTCTGTAAAATTTAAATTTTTATGAAGGACTGCATGTTTTCATCAGTGAGATGACTCGTGACTTTTAACTCTTTGCGACAGAATATAGGTGCTTACAAAATCAAGGACGAATGTTGTATTTATTCTGTAATACTTTTAAGCACCCTCTGCAAAGTTACTCTTGGGCTGAAGGCCCAAATCACCGAGATGAGTCTTATTCTTCTACTTCTTAAATGTAAAATATCGATACTCCGATGATAATCGCAGCTAAATTAGACCAAAATTCCAAAGGTGCATCTCAACTATTAATATCTAATATATAAAAACTGCTGTCATAAACTTTTCTTTCCACGAATTTACAGATATCCTTGATTATTTAGAAAAGTCTACTGATACATTTTCCCCGACTTTGCCACAGCACGTAGCCGAACTCTATTCTATGTCCTGCAAGTAAAGACTGAAATAGGAGGGCATTTAAAGCTCTTGCCCCACTGAAATGACGGTTTGTGTCTCTTTAAAAACGCCAAGTTAAACACTTAACTAGAAGGTGACTGTTGGTGATTAATGCAGTGATATTCTATCAATTCACCGGCACAATTCTATTGTATTTTAACCCCATCCTTTTAACTTATCCATTTCCATCACAGCACACAATCGATTTTTCACAAATTCAGTCCCCAAAAACTATTCTAACTTCACTTTTCACTTGTTCCAGATATAGTTTTACGGGAGGCCAAGATGTAGCCTTGAATTTGACAAATGTGATTTAATATATATTTTACATTTTACCATTATTTAATATCAATAGATATGTTACTTTTCCCAGTTCACAATACAATAAATTACATGGAATGGTTACCTCCACTTATATACAATGAACAGACGGATTCGTCTCTCTGCCAGTTAAGTGTTACAATTTGAACAAAGTCTTGAATGTCACAAAATATGTCTCTGGTCCTTGCGTTGACACGGAAAATTTGTAGTTGGTTACAGTTGACCCGTTGCTGACTTGTGATTTTAAAAGATAAGTGGAAGACTTCGCCAAATAAATCTTGTTTATAAAGAAAAATAAAAATAAAATATGTGTTTACTAGAATAAGTAAAACTGAATGATAGGTTTTTTCTAGAATTATATCTCAGTCTACTTACCAACACACGAACTAACCAATTTACCTTGCATGATTTTTTCCCAGCCTGTGTCCCTCTCTTCCATTCTCCCTCATTCCCACTCCCCATATCTACATAACAATATACATACCCACCCCCCCATTGTAAATAGCAAATATCTTATGTTTATCTTTACCATAAAAATTGTGTATACAGTTTAAACTTACCTCTCCAAACTGCTAATGTGTTATTGATATCATTCAATGTATATATATGTAATACATGTACTTATATAAATGATAAAGATAGAAGTATATAGTTTTGATGAAAACATTTAACCATAAATAAATATATTTATTAAATTTAAATATAATTCTTTTTGGAACTTCATCGTTTGAAAACCTAAAAAGCATTCGCTAATTTAAAAAAAATGTTGAATAAAAGCATATTCAAGGTAAATCAGAGGTAGACTGTAAAAGTCAATGAAAAAAGCTGTTGTTTTCTGCAGCAAAAATAAGTATCACTTTTCAACTCAATGAGTTCCAGTTGCAGATAGCCTGGAGCATCATCAGGTTCCACAAAGGAAAATGAAGGCAAAAAAAAGGTTTCTCTATAAATAGTTGCAACATCCTGAAAGCTTCTTTGAAATTCATCAGTTATGGATATGATATCTGAAACATGTCTCTGCCTTTGCTCATTGAAGTTTCTTTTGGAAGACTTGTCATGATTTCTAGTAGTGAGTGGAAATGCGTAGTATAGGGTTGCAGTTGAGACCGTTTCCTTTGATAAAGTTGCAGCTTGTTCCAAAAAGTCCTTGATATCTGAATATAATAGGCTTACAACTGAATTTTGCCCTTGACAACTTGTGATAAGAAGGTTTAGATGTCTTGTCACATCTTCTAAAAATGAAAAATATTCCAGCCAAGCAGGATCAAATAGTCGTGTAATTGGTGGTTCGTTATTTTCCATGAAATATCCAATTTTGTTTTTAATTGTTGAAGAAGTGGCTATCTGCTGTCCCCCGACTGATCCATGCATCTTATATCATTGTGATACACCTCTGTAACATCCCTGGATGTCACGAATAAACTTCTTAAACTTTCAGTGAATAAAGGCTTAACAGCGAAATAGAGTTAATAGGTTTTATCACTGGATTAATGGCATGATCACATATAAGATTTTTGGCACAAACAACTTACTGGTGAATGATACAGTGAAGTTAAAAAGCTTTGCTATCCTCTTCGCTGACTTTGTTACATACAAGTGTTGCTAGCCCACTGTGCTCACCAGTCATGGCAGGGGCACCATCAGTAATAATTAATAATTTTGAATATTAATTTAATTTAATTTAATTTAAAGCATAACAAACAGGCAAATACATATGTTACCCTGGTTTCGTCCTTGAGGCTCAGAAGTTCAATAATTGGTAAACAATAAAACCTCATCAATTTTGTCACAATTTGACGAACTTAAAAAAGAACCAAAATTTGACTTTTCTTTAAAATATAATGTCGTTGCAGAAATAAAACATAAATCAATTAATTATTTAAGATGAAGTCGCGGGCCAGATAAAATTTAATCGCCGACCGACTTTTCTCTACAATAATAATGACACTGTTACGGGCGGATATCAAGATCATAATCAATAATTTATTACTGGACTGGGTACTGCAATACAATATCTGGTCAACTGTAGCCTTTATGAATTAAGTATTGTATATATTATTTCATTAATTTGAAAAGAATGTTTGCTAAAATTATCACAGCTACATCATTTTTTATTTAAGCGTAGAAGAAATGAATATATATCTATGTTTAATAATATAATATAATATGGGCGGCTGGAGGTGCGTGGGATCTAGTCCACGCTAAGGCCACATTATAAAGATTGATATATGACTATTGCTAAGAAGTCCTCCGCCGACTTGGAGAGGAGATGGGCGCCGCCAAGTCTACCAAGCCCCGAGAAAGTTCTAACGGAAACATTAGAACCACCTACGACCACGAGGTTGTGGGACACATGCAAAAAAAAAGATTTTAAAAAAATAATATGAGAGATTTATAAAGGATGAAAAGATATATAATCTTTAAATGTAATAACATAACATTTTTTTTTAAATTTCCTCAAGCACTTTTGTTTATAAAACCAATAATAATAATAATAATAAATTGATAATTTATATAGCGCTGTATCCCAGTAAGGAACTGGGCTCACAGAGTTTTTCATGAAGGTGTTAACATACATATAAGTAATAAATTAGCATTCATACCATAACAACCACATTAATTACAGTACATAACACAAAAAAGCAACGTTAATCATTAAAAGAATTGTTGTTTCATTAATTTGGAAAATAATAATAATCTAAAGTTATATCTTTTAAAATGTAAAAGTTAATAAAGCTCTATTTAAAATAAGTGAAGCTGTTGGCACCCACCTTATTGTGCTTGTGCAATTAAATTCTGTAGCAATAATCCCGATAAATTTAATTTTTAGGTTATCTTTTATGAAGACCAAGAACGACTCATTAACTTCCTAGTACCCAGGGGCTTCTAACTATAATGTAGAAATGAATAGGTCCAATGTGAATGGTCCAGTGGGATCGAAAATACCATGTATTTACAGCATTTATAACCACTCTATTCCCAAAGCAAATCGTCAGATCTAAGAATAGATTCGTGCGAATTATGTTATAGAATAAAGCCAACCATGCTAGAGTCTGTTGTCTCTGAGTATTCAATCATTTAAGGCAACTGTAGTGTTTACTCGCTCTCTGGGAATTAAAAATTGTTAACTCAGGAAAAGTAAAATTTTACTAGTAAGTTGTATTCGTTACTAAACCCAAAGGGGCCGTCCATAATGTACGTCACGCTATTTTTTACCATTTTTAACTCCCCCCCCCTGTCACAAACTGTCACAAATCTCGCCCCCCCCCCAAATTACGTCACGCATTCGAACAAAAATGTTGTTTTTAATTAGCAAAATAATTAAAATTTAATATAAAACACCGTGACGTCACACATGGCCGGACCCCCTCCCCCTGTCACAAAGTGTCAAACTTTCGTACATCCCCTCTCCCCCTCTGGAGCGTGACGTACTTTATGGACGGCCCAAAATCCTACAATCTGCTGCCCTGGGTTCTGGTACGTGCACACTACTGCCCTTGGTTATGTTTCATTCAAACGCTACTGCTCTGGGTTCTGGTACACTCACACACTGCTTCCTTTGCTTTTGGTTTATGCACAATATTCTGCCCTGGGTTCTGGGACAACACTCTGCTGCCCTGGGTTCAGGTACAGTCACAGCTTGCTGCCCTGCGTCCTGCTACACGCACGCTCTTCTGTCCTGGGTTTTAATACACGCACTATGCTGCCCTAAGTTTCGGTAATCGAACTTTCTGTTTCCCTGGGCTCTGCTACACGCGCACTCTGCTGCTATCAGACAGCTCAATGTTATCCCAACATCTGTGTTACTTATTTTGTCCGTCACAGCGTGCTATCACAGTCACGTCAATGTTTATGATGACCTTCGCCAAAAACAGATCACGATACACGCCCTTCTTGTCTTGAAATCACTTGAAGAAAATTGGCGCTCCATACACAAAGCTACTTAAAACCCTTTTTGTATATCACAATCTCAATCACGACACCATGACATGCATCCATCACTGCAGCTGGAAGGTCTAACTATTCTGCCAACCTCTTTCCCCTAGATGCCCGACAGTATACTCAAGGTTGTATCAAGGCATGATACCTAGTGTTATGTAAGGTTAGTTTTTGCTTAAGCTCAATATTTTTATAGCATATATGCAGTTTAAAGTGATTATGTTTTAATCTAATTGTATGCATAAATACATATTTTCTACCTTCCATGTCTTGCACAAGACAGCCAAAGAAAGAAACCATTTAAAACATGTATTACCCTCGTGGTAGCAAGGTTTTGTATCAGTTAATGAACGCTAAATAATTTTTAGAATTTAATTAAAATCACGCATGGTATCTAGTTATGTTTTCATTAGAGCTTAATCCGGCTTTGATTTCACACCAATCAAAGCTACCAAGTCCTTTACAAAGCTTGTCGCTGGCTGAAAACATTTTCTCAATGACCCATAATTTTTCTATAAATAAATGTATTAGAAATAAACCATATGCCTGATAAACTTTGAACAACCTTTTAATTCTTATAAGGGAGCGTCCATAAATGATGTCCATAAATTTAAAAAAAAAGGGTGACGCGTGACGAGGGGGAGGGGGTGTTTAAGAAATGTGACGTCTTATCAAAACGCGCAAAATTAAATAAAATTTAAACTTAAATATTTGATTGCTTGCAATTTATTTAATGGTGTTTTCAATGGCTTCACGAGTGTTACGGTATTAGAGTGCAGTCTTACACTAAATACATACTAAATGACAAAAAAAGAAATTGCAACATGATAATTTCCAATTAGAAAATAAGGATTTTTAATATATTTGGGGGGGGGGAGGAAAGGCCAAGGTTTTGTGACGTAATATGGAGGGGGTCTAAGTTTTTGTGAAGAAGTGTGGCGAGTGGGGAGGAGGTGAAAAATCGGCCAAAAATCGCGTGACGCCATTTATGGACGGCCCTTCAAATAAAAACCAATAATAATAATTATCAAAAATAATAAAATATTAAACAATCTCATTCAACGGTTACTAGTAAATTTAACTACTAAGGACCTGTTTTTAATAGTAATATAGTATTGCCATTGCATTTATCCTTGGTGCATCATTGCAAACGATTAGGTGGACGAGAGAATAAACAATTTTTCTACATTTTTTTTATTATTTCCTTTAAGGAATACCTCTGCGAAAGTACTAATATAACAATAGGACTATTCGTTATTATGTTATTATTTTTTAAAATGCATTCAAATTGCATTTCCTTCGTTGTATCACTCGTTTGTTTTGATCTGGTCGCAAACATCAAATTTAATATTTTGCAAGTGTGGGAGCAAGCAAAACAATGGAATTCTCTACCATTACACACACCAGTAATATTCCAATTACTATGGCCTTTAGGGCTGCACTTAAGACACATCATTTCACAAATTTATTTTGAAAATTAATCAAACAACATGTCTTCAAATGATAAACGTGCCTTATGTGTGCCGTACTGTTATTTATGTAGTTGTTAGGATATGAATGTTTATTTAATAGGCCTACTGATATGTATGTTATTATCTTTATGTAAAACACCGCGAGCCCATTTCACTACAACAGTGGAGCGCTATATAAATTGCCAGTTTATATATTATTATTATTTATTACACTGTTAAGGAGGGTAATCGTCATGATTAAAATCAGATCCTTTAATTCATAATGGACATAAGTTTGGCCTTGAAAATTAATTAACTTTTGTTTTTAACTTTAGCAAAACTCATCCTCTTCAGTGACACGTGATTGTTTACAGATTGTCAAATAGATACAAAATCCAAGTGTCGATCGTGTATCCTGGTGTAAGGGAGAGAAGGGGAGACAACTTGACACACACCAGTTTCAATTATGTCATAATTTACATCACAGTCCGTTAAGTCCATCCCTCCCATCTCTTTACTTCAAACATCAGTGACAACAACTGCAACAACCACAAACTTCCATCCATACACTCAAGTAAAATCATGATTCATAATAGAAACTAGTGTATCACCCGTCAAAAATGACGGAAGTTTTCAAAATAAATACTTATCACATTAAAAAATAACGTAATACAGAACTTTTATTTATTTTATTTATTTTATTTTATTCATTTATTTCCCTATTGACCAATTTTATGCGGACGTTCGAAAGGAGTTATTTTTTGGTGCAGTAATTTGGTGCGTTGTAGAGGGCTCTAGGCAGAGGTAGTACCTTTGACGCTTTGACAGCTGCACCCTCGGGTGGTCAAGCTCACTGGTCCTCGCCCATCTCTCGAAACTCTCACGTGTGGCTCCCAGCGCCACACCCCGGGCAACGGTCTCAGCTGACCGGCTAAACCACGTGAGGGGGTGGTGCTGACACGGCACCACTGGGCGTATGACTTCCAAGTTGAAGCAACGGCCAGGGTGGACGAGATCAAATGCGAACTCAACGGCTACGTGTCCGCGATCAAGGCGGTCCACCGATAAGGAGGAAACCGGCTGTGATCAAGCTTGGAGAGGGTTGGGCACCGCCAAGCATTTCCTGCCCTAGACACACCACATGACTGTAATACTAACTCAACACATACCGGCTCGGTCGTCGCCCGGGTTCACAAGGGCCGCGTCTACCACTGCACACCAGGGTGGGGACGAAAAGTGTATTACTGGTGCACCACAAACAACTCCCCCATTCAACCTCAAAAGAAGAGACGACGTAATTATTGGCACATAGAATGTAAGAACCCTACATGCTACAGGAAAAGTGAAAGAATTGACGCATGAAATGGAGCGATACCAAAGGAATGTCATCGGACTAAGTGAGTCCCGATGGAAACGCTTTGGTGAACTCTCAACAGAGGAAGGACACAAGATCTACTTCAGTGGCAGGGAGGACAGACATGAACATGGAGTTGGATTCCTCATCCATAAAAATATAACAACCCTGTCTCCAGCCGCATCATCACCATTCGGCGGAAAGCCACACCCTTTAATATCACAATTATACAGATGTATGCTCCTACAACCAGCCACGATGACAGCGAAGTAGAGGCCTTCTATGATCAAGTACAGGACATTGTGGATCAAACATCATGGAAAGACATTATCGTCGTCCAAGGAGACTGGAACGCGAAGATTGGAGTAGATGTATGGACCAACTGGGCAGATATTTGCGGACGCTCTTGCAATGAACTGACCAATGATAGAGGACTTCGTCTCCTGGAATTTGCAAGATATAACAACTTCCTGCTAGCTAACACAATTGGCCAACATAAAAAATCTAGAAGATGGACTTGGCACAGCCCCGACGGGGAACATTGTAACCAGATAGATTACATACTGGTCAGAAAACGATTCAAATCGTGTATTAAAATAGCTAGAACTAGAAGTTTCCCTGGAGCAGATATCGGCAGTGACCATAATCTGGTGCTGACGACCTTCCATCTCCACCTGAAAAAGATAGCAAAACAAGGCAATCCACGATTACGCTTTGACCTTGCCAAACTGAAAGACCCAGCAATCGCAGAAGTCTTCAGGGCAACCATTGGAGGAAAATTTGCTCCACTCACCACACTATATGAGTCAGAGACGGACATGGACATAGACCTAGTCACTGACACCTTCAATACCACAATAATTGAAGCAGCAAAAGAAGTACTTGGTAAGAAGGGAGCAATAAAAAGACCATGGGGGTCCTCTAATATTCTGGAACTATGCGATGAAAGAAGAAAACTTAAGAGCGTAAAGAATATTGCAGAAGGAGCACCCAGATACAGAGAAATCAATAAAAAGATCAGGAAAGATATGGTAAAAGCAAAAAAAAGGAATGGATAGAACAACAATGCTCTGACATCGATGAAAATCTACTAAGGAACAATTCAAGAAAGGCTTACAAAATTGTTAAAGACTTGACATCCACCAAACAAGGTCGTATCTCAACCATACAAGATAAATCCGCAAAATGTATCACAGAAGAACAAGAAATTCTCAGAAGATGGACCGAATACTGTTCTGAGCTGTACAATGAAGATTCCAAAGGTGATGCATCAGTGGTCAACTGCCCAAAGTCAACTAACACAGACATGCATTCTATTCTCCGTGACGAGGTGGAGCTGGCTGTACAAAAATTGAAAAAAGGGAAATCAGCTGGAGCGGACAACATTCCAGGCGAACTGATTCAAGCAGGAGGTGACCCCGTAATAAACATCCTAATTAACATGTGCAACAAGATCTGGCAGACAGGAAAATGGCCAACCCCCTGGACGCAATCGCTGGTTATCACGCTCCCAAAAAGGGTAATCTACAGATGTGTCAGAACTACCGTACAATCAGCCTGATTAGTCACCCCAGCAAAGTCATGCTTATGATCATATTGAACAGACTGAAACCACAAGCAGAGCAAATCATTTCAGAAGAACAGGCGCGCTTCAGAGCAGGAAGAAGCACAACGGAGCAAATCTTTAACCTGCGAATGCTCTGTGAAAAACATCTCCAACACCAGAGTGACCTCTATCATGTCTTTATAGACTTTAAAAAAGCGTTCGACAGAGTGTGGCATGCGGCACTGTGGGCAACTATGCACAAATTCAACATAAATGCAAACCTCATTGAAGTGATCAAGAACCTTTACAACAGAGCAACCAGCGCAGTACTCTTCAACAGCAAGCTGGGAGATTGGTTCACGACCACTGTTGGTGTCAGACAAGGATGTTTACTTTGCCCCATCCTCTTCAACCTCTTATTTGAAAGGATCATGACAGATGTGCTAAAAGACCATGTCGGAACAGTCAGCATCGGAGGGAGAAGTATAACCAACCTACGCTTCGCCGACGACATAGACGGCCTAGCTGGTAGCGAGGACGAACTAAAAGAATTCCTTGCAAAGCTAGAGAAAACAGCAAAGGCGTACGGCATGGAAATCAATGCAGAAAAGACCAAGGTCATGGCAAATAGAAAATTCACAAGTGAGTTTCGGATAAACGGGCAAAAACTCGAAGAGGTCTACATTTTCAAATATCTAGGGGCCATAATATCCGACGAAGGCTCAAAGCCAGAAATTCTTGCCAGAGTGGCCCAAACAATGGCAGTATTGAGTAAATTAAAGCACATCTGGCAAATCAAGAAGCTTTCCCTGAGATCAAAGATCCGGCTAATGCGCTCTCTGGCGATGTCGGTCTTCTTGAATGGTTGTGAGGTTTGGACGCTCACTGCAGACCTCCCAAGAAGAATCAATGCGCTAGAAATTAGATGTTTCAGAAAGATATTGAACATCTCCTACACAGCGCACATCACAAACGAAGCGGTCCGCAACACAATAAGTACTGTCATTGGCCCCTACGAGGACCTTCTCACCTCCATTAAGAAGAGGAAATAACGATGTTATGGACACGTGACAAGAACTGGAGATCTCGCAAAAACTATATTGCAAGGCGCAGTCCAGGGAGGAAGGAAAAGAGGCAGACAAAAGAAGAGATGGGAGGACGATATCAAAGAATGGACCGGCCTGTCATTCAGCGACTCTCAAAGGGCAGCACAGGGCCGGAAAAAATGGCGTGTGTTAGTGAGCAGTTCACGATGGTGCCCCAACGACCCAACGACGGGTTAAGGGATAGTTCAAGTTCAATTTGGTGCGCTGCTTTCTAAAATTAGTAGCGTCACGGACAGGACAGACGGGACGTGACATACATTGCAAATTATGTATATTGATATTACGCACACACTTAGTCAATAGAAAGAACAAAGAAGGGCTCATTATTCACCTTAACTAGTTCATGCTAGTGTGTACTAATGAAAATGTTATATTTCGACCGATTACAATCAATTTTATAACGTTTTTTTACATTATTTTTTTTTAAATAATTGAAATTTCTGGAAAATTTCCTGACCAATTAAACATAATTAATGCGTTAATGGTCATCATGATTGATAGGATATCGACGACCACTGCATCCTGGTCGAAAAGACGTTCTTGTCGAATGTTTGATCAAGGCTGAAAAAAAATATTTTAAAAAATAAAGCAAATAAACTAGGATGTACCAGATTTTGGATCCGACTCCGGCAAAACCAGAATCCGACCATTTTTACAAATCCGACTCTGGCTCTGGCCGGATTTCACTTCATAAATCCGGCCAAATCAGGCTCCGGTCGGAATTCAAAACTTTGAATCCGGTACATCCCTAATTTAAACCTTATTGAGGATACAAGATACAATACAAGACGAAGGCACAAACACTTATGACGAGATTAAATCAACACGAAGCTCTTAGCGCATGGGCTAAGTGTCACGTTGACTTACGGTAATATCTCGACAGTTTAAGCATGCAGGAACCAATTATTGCTATGTACTCTCTTTTAAGGATTTTTTGCTACTTAAGTAATTGGGTTGTTTGAGGAAAAAACGAACTTATTAAGGTTTCTTAATAAATACATTTTTTTAAAGATTGACCATGATTACTATTTTCCTATAGTATTTTCAAAGCCGACTAGGTTTTTATATTGCTTACTTAACAGAGATACCATCAAATACCAAAGTATTTCATGATGTCATTTGAAAGTTCATTCACCGTATTGCATTTTAGAACTCAATTTTAGATTGTACATTTTTAGTTTAGAATATACCAATGAAATGTATGTGCGAATATACGTTTATAAATATATTCAACGCAGCTCACATAAAAAGACATAGTGAGGGCTACATCTCATGAGGAATATTTGGTTACCCCCCTACTTTCCACATCAGTAGTTACTTCTAGGAGATCAAGAGTATGTGGAAATCAAGAATTTGTGAGATATTTATATCAAGAGTCAACAATCCAGTCCTTAAAGAAACCATTGATTAACTAACACAAGTTCGAAAAAGAGCTGCCAGATTGATTACTTTATAATGTTCAAGGCTAACAACAGTAAAACACACATTTAGTAAAAATCATTAAACATAGAAACACTAGAGGATAGAAGAACTAAGAGCAAAGTAGTAATAATTCATAAGGAAATTATTTCTAACTTGGAAATACAACACAAAGATAATCTAATACAACACTCGGACATAAGGATAAAAACTCTTTTCTTATTTCGTATGCAAGAAAGAACACATACAAAATATCTTTCTTCCAGTCTGGAATTTGGGCGTGGGATTGGTTGCCTCATCAAACCAGGAAAACCAACACACTATCATCATTTAAAACTTTACTTGACAAAAGCTATGGATAAGCGTATGATGCAATTAACTTTTTATATACAAGGGGCGTCTGTATTAAAAAAGATAAGAATAATAAGATACGATGAGAAACAAACAGAGGAGAATAGATGAAGTTAGAATTAGGGCGAACCATATAAGATTAGACCTTATAAGTTTACCAGATTTCATTGTCTTAGTTAAGATGATCAAGAGACGTGTTCAATGCTTGATGTTTATACGATATTCTCCCAACCACTATTTCTCAATGTGATATATTTCATTAAGTCCAAAGCCCACTTGTATTTGGGGCTATCCATAAATGACGTCACGCAATTTTGGCCAATATTTGACCCCCCTCCCCCTCGTCACACTTCGTCACAAAAATTTAGACCCCCCCCTTCCAATATTCCGTGACAAAGCTTTGACACCCCCCCCCCAAAAAAAAGCCGTATTTTCTAATTGAAAACAAGCATGTTTCAAATATCTTTTTAAATCCTTTATATTAACTCGTGGCGTCTGCTTGATGCCTTGCTTGCTTGAATGTCGAAAAAACTTTGGATTGATTTTAACCCACTTCCCCGTAAGCTAGCGAGCTGAAATTTTGCAGGCAGACTAGTGCCGATGATAAAAATTATGTATCAAAATTTCAGAGCCATCGAATGTACTGTAATTAAATTAATGAATTTTTAGATTATCTTTATTTATCGCTATGTAGCATGTTCATTTTTGTGCTAAGAGTGTCGTGGTGCGAATTATATTGAACAACCTTTCCTGTCGCGTGGTATGGTGCGTATTAAATCAACGATACTTTTTAAAAATATATTCCCGATCGGTGCGCATTATATTAAACATATTTTACGAGACATAACTAACATTTTTACCACGTTTATTATTAACTTGCTTTCGTTCCTGTCTGTCTGTCTGTCTGTCCACAATTTTTCAAATTTTCCAACGTAAAATTAAACTACTTCTAATGTTCCTAGAGATCTCAAAATTTTACCACAGATATATCTTGGATGACAATGCATTATATTAACATTTTAGATCGATCGAATGTACCGCAATTAAATTATTGCATTTTTTAAAGTTTATCTCTATATAAGCATCTGTATCCGTCTGCTACTGTGCACATTCACGTGAAAAACAGTGTTCACCACGTGACCTCCTCCCCGTTGTATTAAAAAGTTGGGCAGACGCTTATGAGGTGTTTGGTAAAATAAATAGAGGTAAAAAAAAGATTTATAAAAGGGAAGTTCAGTCACTGAAGCAAATTGAATAAGAAAGCCGTCTTAATATGAGTTAATGTAGTGGTTTTTTTTATAAGTGGCCTAAAAAGAATAAAATAAACAGAGGTAACAAAAAAAAAGATTTTTAAAAGCCCATAAAAACACGTTTTTATAAGTGGACTAAAAATAAGAAAATAATTTAAAACTTATAAGTTCAAGTACTTTGATTTAATATGACTAAAAACGTGGGTCGGGTGCTTCAAAATCCCATTCTAATTTAGAAATACAACACAAAGATAGGTGTTTGGTATACAAATTAAGATTCATAATTTAGAAGGCAAAATAGAGATCTATAAGGGAGAGAATGAGTGAACTGCATATGTAAAACCTTTATGAGCGCCCGCCGCACTTTTTATTCAGATTAAATCAAATTACTTGAACTTATAAGTTTTAAATATATTTTATGATAAGGGATATGACATCCTAAGGGGCCGTCCATAAAGTACGTCACGCTCCAGAGGGGGTGTAAGAAAGTGTGACAGTGGGATGGGGGGTCTGGCTATGTGTGACGTCATGGTGTTTTATATTAAGTTTTAATTATTTGGTTAATTAAAAAACAACATTTTGTTCGAAAGTGTGACGTTCTTTAGGGGGGGGGGTGTCCCAAGGTTTGTGACAGTTTGTGACAAGGGGGAGGGGGGATTTAAAAATGGTAAATTTTTACCGTGACGTACTTTATGGGAGGCCCCTAATCTAAAATCTTTCTTGTAGTTTGATGGTCAAAAGTTGCTCAAACAAGACGTCAATTTCATTGAATTACTTTTAAATTTATACTTTAATAGAAAGAATTTAATAAAGTGCATTCCTACTTAACAGCACTGAAGAAATCGAAATCACTATTCATATACTGAGGCTGCGAAAGTGCTACACATGGGCAAATGAGATGTTCATAATTTAATAATAAATTCTACGGATTATATTTACATGTATGTATGTATGTCCTTTATAGCTGACTAAACTATTCATCCGATCGCCATGCAATTTTTGGAGACTTTTCAGTACGCTCCTGGGATGGTCACTGTTAACTTTGTTTGCAAAATTTATCACTCATGGGGCGCCGGGGGGCCATAATATGATTTTTTTCTTATATGTGCTATATAAAAATTAGTTTAAGCGTTAGCTATTAGGTAAATTGATAAATCTTATCCAAACTTTGTATATAACAATTTGGTAACCAATATTGAAATACTATAGGGCACTAATTTCCTAATGCCCATTTCTTCGGGGCGTGGGGCCCAACATTTCTTTTTTTCATAAATGATTAAGATTTTATTCCCCATTCAATTATTAAAGATCTTGAGAAATATAGATAAATATATACACTATGAAATTGATTGAAATAAACAGGTGTTTTGAATTTGACATCTTGCACTAAATGGGCCCAGGGGCCCTTAATGTCGTTTTTTGCTAATATGAGCTATATAAAAATCAGTTTATGCGTTAGCTACTGAGTAAATGAATGGATCTTAACCAAATTTTGGATATAAAAACTTGGTAGCCCATATTAAAATAACAAAGGGCACTGCACGTCTAATGTCCAATTGTTCGGGGCCGTGGACCCCAATGTCTTTTTTTTAATATATGTTTGAGATATTATTTGCCATTCTATTTTTTAACGATCCTGAGAAATATATCCATTATGAAACTCAATTAAAATGAACAAAATTTTGAAATTTACATTTTACATCGAATGGGCCGGGGGCCCCAAATGTCTATTTTCGTATAGTCTAAGATATTATTTCCCACTCAGTTTTCAATGATCTTGAGAAATATATCAATGATGAAACTGAATTTAACTCAACATGTTTTCAAAATTTACATCTTGAACCGAATGCGCCGGGGGCCCATTAACGTATTTTTTTCCTTATATTTGCAATATAAAAAATAGTTTAAATGTTACATAATAGGAAAATAACTGGATTTTGACCAAAATTGGTAAATAAAAACTTAAGAGCTTATATTAAATTACTATAGGGCACTGAACTCCTAATGTCCATTTCCTAGGGGCTGGGGGCCCTAAATGTGCTTTTTACTAAATTTTTAATATTGTATTCCCCATTCAATTTTACACGATATTGAGAAATATAGATAAATATATTTATATATTTGTTATGAAATTGATTGATATGAACAGATTTTCGAACTTCATATGTTAAACTGATGGGACTGGTGACCCTTAATGTAATTTCTTTTTTTATCTATATGTATTCCATTTTATTGAGATCGTTGCAACGCACGACGGGTCTGCTAGTTGGCTATATAATTGTAATCTATCCCCGAAAAGCTGTAGGTTTAACTTTTAGGCCTATAATGAAGTTGTTGAAGTCAGTGAACCTATTTATTCAAATAAAAATTACATCAATAAAAAGTGTTGTTTTTTTTTAAAATATCATTTATCAATTTTGGGCCGTTCATAAAGTACGTCACGCTCCGCGTGTCTCCTTCTATCTACCCTCCCTATATCCAAATAACTTCTTCTTTATTTACCTTCCTCTATATCACCAAACAACCAAACCCATACCCATACACCAACACTACACAAAAACAACTCCAAACCCACTCCAAACCCCCACCAAAACACCAATAATATCCCCCCAAACTCCAACCAACCCACATACCCCCCACTCCAATCCCATCTACACACATCCATATAATAACCACCCACATCCAATTCACCCTCCTTCATCACACTCCTTCACCTTCCATTAAATCCCCACCATAACTCCCCCTCCCCACAAACCCACCCCAATAACAACCCACACCTTCCCATCCCATAATCTCCCCTCTCCTCACACAAACCTAAAACAACCCTCAAACCCACACCCCACCCCACACTAATCATTCCACCCTCAACCTCCTCTCATCCTCAAACCACCCAAACCAAATAATATCCCCCCCACACCCCCCAAATCATACATAAATCCCATACATTGCATACATACACAATATACCAAACACAACAATAACCACTAATTACCAACCAAATCCACTACATTACCCAAAAAATCCCACCCCAACACATAATGTCTCAACAACATACACACCTATCATCTTTATTATAATATTTTGCCCCCCAAACTCCCACCCACTAACTCTCAGCAACACCATACCTCGATACAACAATCCTCCGTCCCTAGTAACATGTCCCCATCTAGAAGGCAAAAAGAACCCACGGCAATTATTGCCAGAAGAGAAAATGCACATACAGAGGCTATTGAGTAGCTAGATGAAGACGATTTGATCTGTCTGCAATTATCTTCCAGGAACCGATGATGGTGAAAGATTGATGTCCGTTGTAACTATGAATGGATGAACACTTCACTTCACCGTTGTAAGATGATGTCCAGTGAATATTTTTGAATGAAACATAATTTATAGGACCATATTGAACAGATTCAATATAGCACAAGAGTTGGTCACTTAATTTGTCAATCTAGTCTTTTTTAAAGTCAAATTTTTATGTTTCCTTTTTATTATTTAATCACTGGGTGAAGTCGTGATTCGCTAATCTACTTCTTATCCTGTGTCAATAGAATGCACAATCAGAAGATTATCTAAAACTTGACCTCAACAATTGTAAATGAAAAAATAGCAGATAAATGATGTGTATTATATCATTTTCAAGTCTAATTTTTTAAATTTTTGTTTTCAAATTCGATCTAGATTGAGTTGTTTTTTCATTGAATAACTGTGACAACTGTTGACAATTAAATTTTCTACTATTAAAGTCATTTTAATAATCTGATAGTTCTTTTAAGTGGGGGTGTACGGGATTTCGGCTCGAGCTCCGGAAAATCCGGAATCCGGCTGTTTTAAAAAATCCGGCTCTGGCTTCGGCTCCCGCAGGATTTAACATCATAAATGCAGCTGGTTGGTAGATCCCTAATTTATATATATATTCATAATGGCTCCGGCAAATCCGGATTCCGGCCATTTTAACAAATCTAATTCCGGCTACAGCCAGATTTCACTTTATAAATCCAGCCAAATTCAGCTCTGGCCGGATTTCAAAATTTTGAATCCGGTACATCCCTACTTTTATGTGGAAATTTTATATTTTAATACAGTTTAATAGTGAAGTGTATTTTAAGTATTAAATTAAATATTTTAATTAGGTGTTAATTAATTTTTTTAGAAAGTGTGACGTACTTTAGAGGGGGGGGTCCAGAGGTTTGTGACAGGGGGGGGGAAGGGGAGGGTAAAAAATTGTCAAAAATAGCGTGACGTACTTTATTGACGGCCCCTTTGTACTCAATTTATAATGAAGAAATTAGTAATAGTTAAATTGCGAAACTAAAAAATATTTCTAAACTTCCGTGCAAGATTTGTTTCCAAGGGTGAAGGTCAAAATAAAATAATTTGCTTCCTGATATGACTTCGCATGACGCTAATTCACTAATTCTAAAAAAAATAAAATGCTTTGTTGAAGGATAAGAAAACCGTACTACTTAAAGGGGATGTTTTCAAGCTTTTATTCCAATGGTAAGGACATCAATTTTTTATCTTGATAGGTTCGGAGATTAATTTTAACGGATTTTTTATTTGTTCATATTCATATTATTATTATTTCAGTTTATAGCCTAATTATAATAATAATTATAGGATATAATTATAATCATATATAATAATAATATATAAATATATGATTTATATATCATATTGGTAAATTAGCGTTATGCCGGGCGGGCCCAGGAAATTTTCATATTTCCATGTTTTTATCGACGCGGTGATTTTGAAAACCAGCGAAAATGTGAAGGAAAAAAATGGGTGTGGACCGAGAGTGGGGTTGGACATTCTCAGATTTGGTTTTTTTTTAGCATAGCAAGCGTGCGAAAGAAAACAAATTGGGTTAAATTATTATTATACCGGACAGGCCCAAAATAAGGGTTATTTCCGGGCGCCAGGTTTGTCGCTAAGGCACGTGACCTAGGGGAAAAGATGTGCGTTTTAGATAGGTACTTTGACAAAAAAATCAAAATTGTCAGATCTCAATCAAACCTATACCATTAGAAAGAGCTTGCAAATTGCAATTCATTGATACCAAGGTTTTGTTTCTATGTCAAGTGGTTAAAAAGTTATTGCATTTTTAGTGCCTGAGTTTTTCCTTATATAGGCATAGGCATAGGCTAATAATAATTGTTCCAAAATCTGTGACCGCAAATCGTCACTTTCGACACTAAAAATGTCATAACTTTTTAACCGTTTGAGATAAACCCGTCAAATTTTCAGCATAATTGCACGATTCATTTTGCTTTTAGAATAACTAATTATAAGAGCAACATTGTTATGCCTCTTTTATTAAGTCTACTTTGTTTAGCAGTAGGTAAGTACATTTATAAAAAAAAATTGAATCTCGCATCAATTTACAACTATTATTTTCAAATTTTTAACAGATAGCTCTTTCAGGGATTATTCCCTAATTTATTAAATTATTACAATTGATAATTAAAATGAAAGTGCATGCTTTATATTTTATAAAGAACCTCTGGTGATCTGGAAAAAAAAATATTTAATCCACAAATTATCACTTTCGACACTAAAAATGTCATAACTTTTTAACCGTTTGAGATAAACCTTTCAAATTTTCAGCATAGTTGCATGATTTATTTTGCTTTTAGAATAACTATCTATAAGAGCGACATTGGTATGTCTCTTTTATTAAGTCTACTTTGTTTAGCAGTAGGTAAGTACATTTAAAAAAAATGTGAATCTCAAATCAATTTACAACTGTTATTTTAAAATTTTAAAACAGATAGCTCTTTCAGGGATTATTCCCTAATTTATTAAATCATTACAATTGATAATTAAAATGAAAGTCCATGCTTCATTTTTTATAGAGAACCTCTGGTGATCTGGAGAAAGAAAAAAAAGGTTTAATTGATCAACAATATAGAAAAGTAACAAAGAAAAAAATTAAATGAAAAAGTGCTGCAAAGATTTAAATAAATATAGATTTGACTGTTTCTATTTAATATTTATAGATCCTATTATTGCTTTGTAATATTGTAAAATTGTTTTGCGGAAAGTTACTTAAAGCTTTCATCTGTGACATAAAGTATCTTCCTTATTAAACTATGTAAATTGGAGTCCTATTGATAACTGACCTATGCCTTTGCTCTTAAATGGTATTTGCTGTAGTCAATAGTCCTCCAAAGTAGCAGCAGTGGTCAGAAAGTCCTCCTGTGTAGATTTGGTCCAAAAGCGATGAGCTGCAATGGAATTGCGATCTTAAAAAATTTGGGGGGGGGGAATCTTATATAATTAAACAAAAATTTAGCAACAATTTTGTCAGTACTCACCTGTGGTTGTAAGTCCAGATGAATTATTCCTCCAAGTAAAAACATGAAAGTAATCCAAATTAGAAATAACAACAGTCCCTTTTTTAAAACGAGAACCAGGCTAAACCTAAAAGGTTCGTATTGCCTTGAGCTTCTGTTTGAAAGATATTCTGAATTGGTTCAACTGGTTGCTTATTGTTGTTTTTGTGCCTGGATGTCTTGCTGTTTTGGAGGTTTTTTGGTGGAAAAGCTTTATGCCATTTGATGAATATTTTTGTTAGGAACATATCTCGTGCAAGTTAAAGTTGAAAACGCAGTCATTAGCAGGCACAGGAACACAAAGCTAGTGCCAAGTAGGCAACTGGTTTTCTGAAAATTTTTAGAGGGTTGGGGGGAATGGAGCTTCTCAAATTTCCGTGTTTTTAGCTACGCAGTGATTTTGAAAAAGCAGCGAGAATGCGAAGAAAATAAAAATAGGGCAGGAGGTGTGCAGTTTCTCAATTGTGCGGGATTTTTAGGAAAGCGGTGATTTTTGAAAACCAACAAAAATGTGAGGAAATTAAAAAAAAGTTTGCAGAGATTCTCGAATTCGGGGGGTTGTTGTAAAATGCTATAAAAGTGTAGAAAAAAATGATCTCACAGTTTCTGCGTCTGAATCACAACTAAACCGAATCCTAACCCTAAAACCTTCCATTTTGGAACTATTAAAATTCTAAAACTAAACCTAACCCTAAATTCACAGTAAAATATTATATAACTAGACCTAACCCTAACCCTAAATTCACAAAAAAAAATTATAAAACTAAATCTAACACCTTCCATTTTAGAAAATTCACATTTCATAAAAAAAAATTTTACACAAAAATTAACAAAACTTACTACCGCGACGCTACTGGTTAAAAGAACGCTGTCTGTACGACAAATCTTTCCTGGGCAA
Organism: Ampullaceana balthica; assembly: GCA_944989445.1. Classification (NCBI taxonomy): domain Eukaryota; kingdom Metazoa; phylum Mollusca; class Gastropoda; family Lymnaeidae; genus Ampullaceana; species Ampullaceana balthica. Next base: position 31,219 of record CALYLW010002376.1, on the reverse strand, counting down.
TTTCGCATTACCCCTATCAAGTCCGCATAGCATATACAGTCGAAACCGGTTAAGTCGACCGCGTTGGGGTATGAAAAATGGCGTCGACATAACCGATGATCGAGTTAAAACGAAAGCCAATATGGCGGCAAAATATTAACATGTGCTTGAAATTTCTTTATGTACGTGATTAATTAGTTAGCTTTAATTAGTGATGGGACGATTAATCAGAATCGTATCGAACCCTAATATTTCTTCGCTCTTTCCTAAGGTTGTAATGACCGTTCGTTTTTAAGGACCGTTTAAAATTTAAATATAACCATGGTTCCCACTCAGGAAAACGGGAAAAAGTCGGGAATTCTTTAAAAAAATTTCTCGGGCTTGAAAGTTGGGAAAAGTTATGACTAATCGGGAATTTATATATATATAATATATATAAATATATATAGTATAATATATATATATTTATTTATGCCGAAGTAAAGGACTTTGATTACGTCTCTGTCATGTTTCGATTCCATTTAATTAAAAATAAGTTACCAGTTTACAATTGTCTGCGCATGCGTTAAAAGGTCAAAGTTTACGCCTCGCCTAGTCCCATTCGCAGCCGCTAGCGTTTGTAATGGCCTTAAAAGTCGGGAAAAGTTATGACTAATGGGGAATTTATTTAATATATATATATATATATATATATATATATATATATGCTGAAGTAAAGGACTTTGATTACGTCTCTGTCATGTTTCGATTCCATTTAATTAAAAATAAGTTACCAGTTTATAATTGTCTGCACATGCGCTAAAAGGTCAAAGATTACGCTTCGCCGTGTCACAGCCGCTCGCGTTTGCCGTCGTATCAGCGAATTTAAAATACAAATAAACAAATCAATATGGTTATTTTAAGTTTAATGCTTTTGACATGCAGGATATCTGTTACTATCAGAACATTCTCGAATTTCCTCAGTCAATCAAACTTGTAATATAAATAAAACTATTGTGGCCTTGACCGTTGATCACAGCACGCTGTGGGGTGTGTGTACTGTGTTAGACCTCGGCCGGCAAATAAGTCTAAGCGAATTTTTTAAAAAATCATTCATCGTCACTCGCGTGTTAGTCACAGTCATGTATCTTACTGGTAATAAAGCAACAACAAACTTTTAAAAGAATAATAATTTTTTTATTTGATTAAATAAAAACCACCGTCGAATGTCGATTCTCGATACAAACCTTTATTTTCATTTCTAAATATATTCGTTTATCTTAAAAAATAAAATGATTAATACATCAGAAAATGAATTAAGTTTAATAATAATATAACATGCACTGCGAAATAACGACCTTTAACGCGATTGTCCAGTACCTCGGGTGAATACATACTCCATGGATACACGTCGAAATAATAATTCACACACGCAAAACATCCGGTATTTTTATTGAAATCTCGTAGTATCACACAATAGCCGGAAGTCTCGAAGAAAAGCGAGATGTCAACACTGTTTTGAACTAAAAATGCAGAGTGCATTGCTAGGCCAACCGGCGAGGATCGAGCTAACCAAGTTAAGTTGCAAATTTGGCCCTCTTTTGTGCTCGAGGTACTAGGTTTTGGCGACTTAGAAAAATCGAATTAGCCGATGAAAAAATGCTAAGACAAAGAGAGAATTTGGCGGTTCCAATAAAAAACGTCGAGTTAGTGGGGTGGTCGAGCTAACCGAGCTCGAGGTAAGTGGGTTCGACTGTAGTTCCTTATTTTGGGGTAATTTTGAAATGTAAAAGGGGAGGGTCTCCCCTTAACCCCTCCCCTTTTTCATTTTTAAAATTTATATATTTCCTCACTTGTCTTAATTTGAGTAAATTAAATTAAATTGAGGAGGTCCACCTCCCCTAACCCTTCCATAGTGTTTTCTGTAGTTGTCACTTTCGGCACAAGAACACAAACCCATAAATCATGCAGTAATTGCAGGTCTGGGGTAACAGGCCATCCATAAATGATGTCACGCGCCTAGGAGGGGAGGGGTCAAGCATTTGTGACCATGGGGAGAGGGGTTAAAAAAATGTGACGTCACATCAGCAACAAAAAATGCGCATCTTTAAATAAAATTTTCACTTAACTAATTCATTGCTTGCAATTTATTTAATGACGTTTTCACAGTTATCCGTCAAAGTTCTGACAAACTACACAGTATTTTGATACAACTTTTCCCTCTGAACACCAAACAAAGATCATAAAACACAAAAAAAAAGATTTAGGTTCTTTGAATGACAGGAAGTTAACGAGTCTTTGAAATACGTCGACATTATTTACCGTATATACGCATTCTAAAGCCAACCTTTTTGTGGACAAAATCTAGGGGGAAAGATTGGGGGGGGGGTCGGCTTACGAGCGAGTCATTTGGTGATTTCTGCCTGTATGTTGAATATCGGTGTTTTTATTGTAGATTATCAAGGTCCTTTTCTACATTCTACAAGATTCGACTGCTCTACCAGAAGCTATAAAATAATATTAAGCATCTGCAGTTACCTTATTTACTCATTTTATTTATTTTTGTGAACGTTTTATTAATAAATTGTTTTACAAATTTTGTTTTCAACAATGAATTTTAATGTACGCGCTTTCGCCATTGTTAACTGAAGAATTTTTTTTTAATACCGGTAACGCTTGCCTAACAAAGAGCACAAAGACAAAGATAGGTAGTACAAATTAAACAATAATAATAATATTTTTTTAGATCGGCTTACAAGTAGGCCTGTCAATGAGTACCCGGGAACCTGTGTACCCGTTGCCGTGCAAATACCCGGGTAGTAAAATTGCGCCCCGGTACCCGTGAAAATTTGGCTGCAATGTCTATACCAACAGTGGCCAAACTGCGGCTCGCGAGCCGCATGCGGCTCTTCTGTGTTCCCCATGAGGCTTCCGAACAATTTATGAATTTAGACCTTTGAAATAAATAATATTTTTAAAAAAAATAAAAGGTTTTAAAAAAAATTGACCGCAACAAAGGATTGAAAAAAATAGGCTCGATTTAAATTTTAAAAGTTGAAGAAAGAGATTAGTTTCTGGTTGGTTGGTGATGTAAACTATTAAATTTTTGGTAGGGGTCTACCGATATGCCTTTTTGCCGATATTGCCGATACCGATATTACCGATTTTTTTTTGCCGATATGAGTGCCGATATGAGTATTTGTTAGGACAAAAGCCAGCGGTCATATTTGATGACATCATTCTTAAATTTATCACTCCTAATTATTTATATTTTATATTAGGGGTCTACCGATAAGCATTTTTGCCGATATTACCGATATTTTTTTCCGATATGAGTGCCGATATGAGTATTTGTTAGGACAAAAATAACAGCTGTCATATTTGATGATGTCATTCTTAAATTTATCACTCGTAATTATTTATATTTGATAATTAAGGGGTCAACCGATATCCAGTTTTGCTATTACCGTTTTTTTTCCCGAAACGAAGTTTCCGATGTGTTTACAAGTTCCAGATCATGACCTACATAGGACTCATAACAAAACGAACCATCCTTTATAAAAATGTACATGGAAAATTAGGAAGTTCTTTTGAAACTTCAACCTTGACTCAAAATGATTAATTCTAACCAATAGTTTAATGGCTTTTGCACACGGCCAGCTTTTATGAATGAAACAATGAGAACATAGAGTGAAAATGAGGTTGAAGGTTGAATGGTTGCCAATGACAACAAGTCTTCACACGGTACATTTTGTTATTCCATACGAAACGAAATGTTTTAGACATCTGCGATTCTGCATGCATCTTTGCTATTAGAGCAATTACGTGAACATAATGTTTACATGTTATACATTTATTAGAGCAATTACAGTATACTTGGCATCGGCACTATTTACACAGTATTTCTGAGTATACGAAAATCGGCCGATACCTAAACAATATCAAAGCACATGGCACACTGTATCGTGGCTGCACATATTAATACTAGGACTCTTTTGACTATTTCAATACCGGTATCGGGTCAATATATTAATTTGTCGAGATATTGTAAATTTAAGTGATAGTTTTTTTTGTTTCCGTTTTTTTTGTGGGTCAAAATGTCACTTATTATGAAATATCGGGACCTTTACATGCTACCGATATTGCCGATATCCAGATATCGGTGCCGATATATCGGCCAGCCGATATATCGGCCAGCCGATATATCTGTAGACCCCTAATTTTTGGTTCAGGTTTTGGTTAAATCCGCATTATGAAGTATTGCATTAAATATGGGCATAAGTTGCAGAAAAAGAAACTATAAAGAATAAAAAAAAAGATGTTTTCTACCAGAATGGGAAGAAGACTTTGCAATAATTGATAAAGACCATTAGCTTGATCTGTCAAACACCGCTAGCAAATTACATATCTAGAAGTGACACTATCAAAAAATCATAAAGAGTTTGCATTGCAGTATCCACTGTAATCTGAATTAAGAAAAAGCAAACTTGCTGAGTTGAAGTTTGGAACATGTCAGCAGCAGATATTATTTTCAGCGTTCAGCAAAGAATATGTCACTTTAAGCAAATAACGTCAACGCCTTTGTGTAAAAAAAAATCCAAAAACACGTGCATGTACATTCTCATTTATTAACGCTAGTGATGGGACGATACCAAAATCATAGGGTGCTTAACCGTAAACAAGGCTCCCCGGATTTTAAAATATATAATATAACAGACTACAGACAGTTTACCCACCCCCACTCTCAATCTCCCACACCATATCGCTCAATCTGGGAATCATGGCAATACCATGTCGCGGGCGGCGTGGCGGGCAGGATTAGATGAATTCGTTATAGTTAGGGGCCGTCCTTAAAGTACGTCACGCTATTTTTGACACTTTTTAACTCCCCCCTCCCCCTGTCTCAAATCTAGGACAAAGTACGTCACACTTTCGAACAAAAATTTTGTTTTTTATTAACAAAATAATGAAAAATTAATATAAAACAGCCTGACGTGACACATGGCCGGACCCCCCCCTCCCCCTGTCACAAACTGTCACACTTTCTTACACCCCCTCCCCCCCTCTGGAGCGTGACGTAGTTTATGGATGGCCCCTTATGTACTAGGGAAAAAAAAACTGCGTTAACGCAATAAAGGGTTTATTTAAACTTAAACGTTCCTTAAAAACGAACGGTCTTAACAACCTTAGGAAAGAGTGAAGAAATGGGTCCCGATATTCCGATATGATTAATCGTCCCATCACTAATTAACGCACATCATGTATATAAAGAAATTTTAAGCGCATGTTAATATTTTGCCGCCATATTGGTTTTCGTTTAACTCGATAATCGGTTATTTCGGCGCAATTTTTCATACCCCGAGGCCGTCGACTTAAGCGGGTCCCACTGTACTATTAATTTTATTTTTTATCAAACGTTGATCCGTCATCAAAACTTGCATTCTTAACAATCTTAATTAGTAGTATTAGATAGTATGGTATTAGTATGCTTCATGCTTAGTTCACTTCATTGAAACAATAATTAGCAAGTGTAGCGATAATAGAAATAACATTGCTTTTTGGTGTTTTCTTAATTCCTTAAATTATATATGAATATGTAAATTGGTAATAATAATTAGTCCTAAGGGGCTGTCCATAAATGACGTCACACGATTTTGGCAGATTTTTCACCCTCTCACCTCGTCAATAGTTGTCACAATCTTACCCCCCCCCCAATAAAAGCCATTTTTCTATTTGAAAATATTTCACATAAATTTTTTGTCATTTAAGTATGTATTTAGTGTTTGACTGCACTATAAAAAAAATTATATCGTAAGTCACGTGAAGCCCATGTAAAAGGTCATTAAATAAATTGTAAACAATCAAATATTTAAGTGGAACTTTTATTTTGATGTGACGTCACATTTCTTAAACACCCCCTCTTCCCTTCATCACAAATGGTCAACCCCCTCCCCCATTATTGAGTGAAGTCATTTATGGCTAAGGCGATTTTTAAAAAAAATTTGTATTAATTTCAATCGTATTCAGATCAATTTCTGAGTAAAAATGTAATAAAATGAATAAGTTTTTTAAAAAAATTATTAAATTTAAAATACTTGTACTCCGGGTTGCTTTGGAAATTAAATGCCATTAATTTGTGATTGTATTTTAGCACCCTTGAGAATTAAGAGAACTGAGTGTGTGTGCTTATATTAATTACAGTTAATTTAAAACTGGAATACAAATGCAAGACCAGAGATAAACCATGTTTTAGCATAGGATGCAATAATCTTCTAGAAAGCCTTTAAAGCAGGAGAGTCTTCAAAAAATAAAATAAGATAGTCTCAACACGAGCTATTTTTAACAAGGAGGAATTATTACTTAAATACTCATAATTCATAATAAGATTACTCATAAATCTTACAACCTGCCAACTATTTATTTATAAGGAATGTATTTATTTTTTGGTGATTGACACAAAGAGTCAAAGAGCTACACAAATAAAACTTAGCTCATTAATTGTCAGTTGTTTATATTTTTTAAATTTTACATTGTATATCAACATTAATAAATACATATATTAACCAAGATAACCTCTGGCATTTAGATTTTTTTTAAAAAAGGGCATTAACGATTTTTTTAAGTTTCAAGACAATTCATAAATTATTCATTTAACAATTATCTTTACCATTTCACTTAGTATTGTAAATATGTTACTTCTGTTGTTTAAAAAAAAATACATTGTGTATTAAATATACACTTAGTAATGTTTGTTTTCAGTGTAAATTTTGAAATTTAAATTATTTTTTTATGTGATTAGGCAAAGGACGTATCAAGACGGGCCATATAAAGTACAAGTATGAGAAGAGCTCTTTGTAGAAAATGTTGGGCATCTTGCAAGTTGCCAGGGGTAGGCAACAGAAGAATTTGAAAAGTTGAGGAAATGAAAAGAGTTGAATAAGGTACAAAGTTATGAAAGGCTTTTTCCATTATCTTGTCCTCTTTATAATTATTTTATTTTTGAAATGATTTTTTATTTAAATATTAAAATAATAATTGAAATAATTTTCTTTTTAAATGTAAAGACTTAAAATATGTTCAGTAACCCTCAACTATATATATAATTAATATAAATGTATAAATATAAATTTTTAAAAATATATATTTTTGTCTTCCGCTGCTTGAGCTAGTTGACATGTGGTCAAAGCAAATGCCAATGCTAGTTAAAAACTTAATTATTTTTTGCATTGTTTCTAATTAATAATGATTACTATTAATAATAGAACTAAAGAACATTTAAATAGATTTGCATGACAGAGCAAAGATAATCCCAAATTAAAGTTTAAAATTTATTAGTTATATAAGTTATAATTATAATAATAAATAATTAATTTTATATTTCATAGAAAAATTTTCAAACAATGAATCATCTCTCTTCAAATATCATTTTTCTCTTCCTTGAAAATATTTTCTATAAAAATAAATTTGTTAACTTATAATATTCTATTACTTCTAGGAAAATAAATTGAATGGCAAGCAAATAAAGCTTTTTTGATTGAAATGAAATTGATAAGGATAATATCATGTTTCTCAACCAAAATAATATTGCTGAGCATATTCCAGATCCCTAGCATTATTCGGGTGCATTCTCAATGGGAAGAAGGTAAGTAGTCACTATAAAATTTTATAATCTGTATTTGACTTTAAATTGATTATAATTATTTTATTTGTTTCAAAATGTAATAAATTATTTTATTTTATTGATAGAGTAAAATATATAGCTTTATTTAATTTGAGCAAGGGTGATTTGAAATAAAGTAATTTTATTAGGACACAGTGACCTACATTTGCAATTAATTATAGCTTAAACTTCCTTATGACAGTTGCTTATTTTATAATAGAAAATGAAGGATATATTTTAAAATAAATCCCCCAGGGGAGAAAATATTTTCCTCCAGATCAAAATAAATTCTCACCTACCCTGTAAAATTATGCCTCCCCCAAAATAAATATGCCCCCATCACACTTTCAATACAACACAAAATGATATCTCAAAAAGCAATTATGGTAATAGCAAGTGGCAGATTTAGCTATAGGGTAGGGGGCAGCTCCGGGTCTAAAATGGCGCCACCTTAAAGACGCCCTCGATTAACACTAAAAAGGTGCCACTAGAGCAGAAAAAAAAGATTGTTAAACACGAAACTTCTAATCAGCACCCAACTGCAATACAACAATATTTGCTTGCTAAATATCGTATTTCAAATGATAAAACTGTAATATCTGGTTTGATCAGTCAGGAGCATCGCCAAGTGGAAAATAATAGAGAAGTATTGAAACGGATGATAGACATGACATTGTTCTTAGCAAAACAAGGTTTACCATTCAGAGGACACAGAGAAAATTCTTGCCTTAGTGATGGTAGCTGTAGAAATACTGGAAATGTTTGTGAATTGTTATCTTTATCAGCCAAATATAATTCCACTTTGGACATTCATCTAAAGTTTGAAAAGAAAAATGAACTTTTTTAATTCATGATGTGCAAAATGATTTAATTCAATCACTCACATCTGAATTATGAGCGACCATTGATAATGAAGTTAAGTCTGCACAATTCTTTTCTTTATTTATTTATTCAAACATTAATATATATTTAAAATTTATCAGATGTAAGTTTCTTTATGTTCATTTTTAAAATCAGGACATTTTGTTGTGGAAAGATTTATAGGCTTTTATACTTTGGAAAACAGCAATGATGCCGCTTTTGATGAGAGGATTTTAACGGAACTACAAAAGCGAAACATTGATATCACACTCTGTCGAGGACAGGCATACGATGGCGCATCTGTGATGTCTGGAATTAATAGTGGCCTTCAAACTCAGATAAAGAAACTTTCACCCTTTACCATCTATTTTCATTGTTGTTCCCATGTTTTGAATTTGGCTACCATCGAAGCAATGTCTGTAAACAGTGTTGTACAGTTGTTTTTCAGCACAGCTGAACAGTTGTATGTATTCCTTACGTCTAGTTTACCGCGTCTGCATACTCTTAAAGGACATCAGAGATCTCAATGTGAATCAACAGTAGATACTCTGAAATGACTTTCTGATTCAAGATGGGCAAGTCGTAAGCATACAGTTGATGCAGTTGTTGGATCATTCTCTGCTATTCTAGCCACACTCGAAGATATAAATCAGGGGAATCAACAGAATATAAAGGAAGTGTCAGAGCAGAAGGTATGGGGATTATCTGTTTTAATAACAAAATATTATTTTGTTTTTCTGATGCTATTTGCACAAAAATTGTTGGATAATATCTTCATGTTATCAAACTACTTGCAATGCAAGGGCATTGCATTTGCAAAACAATTGATTGATGTTGCAAGAAATAAGTTTTTTGAAATGAGAAGCCTTGAAGGTTTTGAAATTCTTGATGTAGATGTCAAATTATTTATTAACAAAAATTGTTCCAAACTAGATGTTGAAACAGAATTTAAAAAAAAAGGGAATTGCAAAAAGGAAAAGTATGGCAGGCGAACTTAGCAGAGATAAAAGGGCTAATGATCCAACTACACGCTTTAAATCTGAAACGTACTTCAATATCTTGGATACACTTGTAACACAAATACACGATAGATTTAATGACTTTCGGAGCACAGTTATTTATTTCTATTGTATTGATCCATCACAAATGTCGGAAGGAAATAAAGATTCTTTTTGAAATTTATGTGAAATTTACAAACACGACATTACCTTGAAGAAGCAATCGTAGAATGTGATACCTTTAAAGATTTGTGCACCAATATGTCCATCACTATCTAGTAAACTGCAACTTAAAGAGGTTCTGCTAGTCTTGACTGAAAAACTAATGGCATCAGGCTATAAAATTTACTTGACTTTTCCTGTTAGCAGTGCTACTGCTGAAAGAAGTTTCAGTAGATTGAAAATCATAAAAATTAGTTCAGCTCAACATTGACAAACGAACATTTGTCTGGATTGCCATTAATTTCAATTGAACATAATCTAGCTGAGAATGTTGACTTTGTATCAATGATAAATCATTTTGCTTCAATGAAATCACGTAGAAAGCAATTTATATAGGGCTCAGGGCTCTATATAAATTCGCATAAACTAAGTTTCTTTCTTAGATCAATAAAAATACTAATTTAAATAAATTTACTTTACTATTTTGAAAAATATCTGTTTATACTGTTGATTTTGTTTGAACTGTTCGATGATTTAGAAAATATACTAAATTAGGCTATTAATGTAATTAGTATTTACGCAATGCTCGGATATTATTAAAATTTGGCGTCGCCCCCTGAAATTCTCCTGGCCCCCCATGCAGACAAATCTAAATCCGCCACTGGTAATAGCCACACATGTCAAATACTGTTTTTGGTAGTGGCGTAGGCATGTGAAGGGTCGTGACAACTGTTTAAAAAAACTACTTATTTTCATGATTTGACTCTAAATTTGAATAGCGTTTTCACCCAAAATTTAAGTGCAGCATTGTGTTGTGTTTCTTGTCACTTGTGTACTAAGGCACTTGGTTTGTGTATTAAGGCAGATGTTTTTTTGTGGAAAAGGCATGAATTGTTGGTGCTATGCTTAGGTACGGCAAAGCCCTACAATCAACATGTATACAGCAGAAATCCAAATGGAAGCTGGGAAACGGGGCGAGTTATACTATGAAGTATTGGTTGACACTTACCCTTGCTATAGTTTCAACGTGTGACCTAATTTTTTAAATTTTTTTTCAGTCCAGATACCCGTCTGTGTTGTGTGTTCTGAGACAAAATTTATCCCATTTAAAAACTCTATCTACCCATACTTTTACTATATTTTAAAAGTCATCTTAAAAATTTTTAATTTTACAAACCTTGGCTACTTAGATTTATTACATTTTTTGCTGTAAATTTTGTAGCGGTAAAAGACTGCAATAATATTTTTAAATATTTCTTTGCACACATAGAAATTGCAATTTTTTAAAGTCCTTACTACAATTGCTACTCACAAACTTAAAGAGTAATTTACATATTCCAAGACATCTGTGCCATGTTCTCATATTACTTCATCAGCTTTGTTTTTCAATTCAGTTGTCTGTTAATTTTTAAAAACTCTGGGTAATTGGCCACCCTTAAAATGTGTCTCTTGGAGCATGTGCCACCTTTTGTCCTCAACTTTTTACGCCCCTAAGTTTATGATTGTTGAATTTCTAATAATCATACACAAATGCATTTAGCACAAATACAAAATATATTGTGAGTCTTAAACTTTCACAAAACACTAAATTTTAATTTCATATAATTAAATGGAGTTTTATTTTAACCCTGGAGACTTTATTTTCAAACAAACTCCCTCCCTTTGTTAGGGGACACTTCTTTTTCATGACACATCATTGTATAAAAAAAACCTAAAAAAACACAGGTTTTGACTATAAATCATTTATTTACGAGACTTAAATAAAAGTATGTTCATTATAATACGCATCGCACGACAATCCAAAATGTAATTTTTGTCTCATATAAAATGGATTTATAGTTATAAAAATACTACTACAGTCTGTATAACATATAAACAGGGTATGACTTAACCTGACAGGACGTAACAAAACTGCGAATGTTTCGGCAAAGAGCCTTCCTCAACGAACAAATAGTACACAAATAAAACACATATAACGAAATAAAAAATAAAATAAAAACTTAGCTGTGGTGAAATCCCAATAGTCCAGTAGTCGTCAGCGCAAACACAACATTCATCCCATGTGGTTCAAGTCTGCCTGCTAAATTTCAGCTAGATTTGATCACGGGAAAAGGGATATATAAACATGTTTAATATAATGCGTACCGTGCGACAGATTAGCAATTACTAGCATTTACATTTATAGATCGGGATTATATTTTTAAAAAGTATCGTCAATATAATATGCACCGTGCGACAGGAAAGTATTAGAAGATGGTTTAATATAGTACGAATTGCGACACTCTAGCACAAAAATTAACATGCTAAATAGAGATAGTCTTAAAATTCATTAATTTAAATACAGTACATTCGATCGATCTGAAATTTTGATAGATCATTTTTATCGTCGGCACGAGTCTGCCGGCAAAATTTTAGCTCACTAGCATATGGTGAAGTTGGTTAAAAATCAATCCAAAGTTTTTTCGCAAACAAGGCATCAAGCATACGCCACGAGTTAATATAAATGATTTAATAAACCTAGGACGCAATATTTTTTTTTATAAAAGAAGCTTCTGTTATATATAAGATATGATAATTCATGTAGTTAATTTATTTCCTTAATTATATTATACCAATCACAGACAAAATTAAATATATAAATGTTGATAAGCTCAACATTAATAAGTTTTTCTTGAAATATTTTCTTAAGAATGGGAACCACAACCACAGGGTGAGTAGGACCTTAATTTATTTTCTAGTTACGCTGTTTACTTCTATAATTAATAAATGTAATAAGATCATTTTGAAATATTTTTTTAGCCTTCCTTATTATTTGATTGTCTACGTCAATTAACTTTTTAAAAATTACCACTATATACCTCTTCTCTCCCCTCTTTTTCTCTTTAAAATATCTTGTCCCTCTTTTTTATTTCATAACCATCTCCATCATTTCACATACTTCATCTCTTTCATGCTTGTCCAAAGCTTCTTTTCGTCACATTCCAATTAACTACATGATTTTCTTTGCATATTATTTTTGTGTGTATATTTTAGATTTGGAGTTTTTAGCTGGGAATCTATTATTATATATTGGAGAGACGTTTAAGTTGCAGTGCAAGACAAATGATGGAAGTAGATCCTCAGATTTATACTTTAAATTTGAAAACACAAAGTCTCATCGTGTTTGGGAAAGAACTAACCTTAATACAACTGATGAGAAGATTGCTTGGATAGAACTTAACATCACAGAAGAGTATGCACCTTACACAACTGTCTTGTGCATTAACAAAAAAATGAATAAAAGTGTTTCCACTCTGCTCTATGCTGAACGTAAGTTTAGTTGCCATATATTATCTTTCTGTGTTGTTGCGTTGCATGATTTTTAACACATATTACCAAATTGACATATTTCTATTTGAAAATTCAGTCTCAGTTGAACAAAATTAAGGCTTACAGCATTGGATTAGGAATTGAAGGCAAATGTTAGGGCAATCCTAAAAAGCATATAAAATTATTCATTATTAGATGGTTTAAAAGAAATCAAACCTACAGCATAAAAATGTCTCCAAGTAATTTACTTGTGGTCAATGTTCCCTCTAAAGTTGTTGTGCTGTGTGCAAAATAAAAAAAACCTGTGTGCAAAGTTGCACAGCATTAATTTTTTGTGCAATATTTTACACCCCACAAAAACCTATAATCAATATACATAATTGGCAATGTATGTCAAGTCCGTCTGTCTGTCCGTGACGCTACTAATTTTAGAAAGCAGTTCACCAAATTACTGCACCAAAAGTAACTCTTTTCGAATGTTCCGCATAAAATTGTTCAATATGAAAATACATGAAGAAAATAAACATAAATTAAATAAATGAAAGTTCTGTATTACATTATTTTTTATTCTGATGTGTATTTTTTCAAAATAAATAGATTTCAGCTGAAATGTATTTATTTTGAAAACTTCTGTCATTTTTTACGGGTAATACACTAGTATCCTTATAAAAATTGCTGCAGGTTAATTTCAAATGCATAGCGGTGGTCAGATATTTGCGCTGTTGTGCACCAGTGCAGCTTAAAGGGAACATTGATGGTTTTTTATAATTTTTCCCCAACTAGGTGTTTGGGACTGCAAATCAAATATATTTATATTTTTAAAATCACTAACCATGTATTCCATAAGTCAAAATGCCTATCTATCTATACAATACAAAATACACAATTGAATTGTGTGATCAAAACAATAAATTATAGCCTTATTAAATAATGTACAAATACACAAGTCAGTGCTTTAGCTAATGCCTTCATCAGTTCAACAAAACTAATGTGTGATAGAAATATTCCTGCAGCACATACCTTTAAAGGTGTGGTCTTATTGTACAAAATTCATTCAACATCTAATAAAACAAAGAAAATGCTGCAGACAAAAATCTTATATCCATCTAAAAGCCTGAATGCTGGATGAATTATTTTTGGCTCTTCACTATTTTAAAATAAATGCTGACTTAACACGCATAAATGAAAATGGTGTGCAATTGTGCAAATATTCTCAATATTGTTTTATTAAAGTATTCAAAAGCATTTGTTGGTATTGACTAAATTGTGATATGTTAACATTTTATTTAACATATGCAAATTATTAATGATTCATTGTCTATTGTTTTTGTAGATTTTTGTAGAGTTATTCTGTTTGTATATGTTTCTAGAGCATGCATTCCAGTCTTTTTTTAAATAAAAAAATTTCATGTCTTTTCTACAATTTTTTCAGCCAATTTTTCTAGCATTGAAAAAATTATTTTATATTAATTTAATATATTGTTAATTTTAACTTGATCTTTATTAAATTAACGAACCACAGAAGCCCCTGTTTTGCTATTTATTATGAGTGTTATTTATTAAAACCCTGTCAAGTTGTGTAATGCTTTTCCTATGATGTCTGAATGAGATGACATAAATTATCATGTTTTATTATTATTTTTTTAATTTTCCAGGTCCACTTACAAGTGTGGTCAACATTACAGGAGTTTATTTATATGATACTGAGCTTAATGTTACTTGGGACCTGGGGGAAGAATACTATTATGAGGAAAAAATTGAGGTAGCTACAACTTGGCTTAGTTCATCTAGTCCCAGTGGAAAGTAAGTATTGTTAAAAGTATCTGTTAATTGGTTAGAAAATATATAATTTTTAGACTAATCCATATATATAATTCACCAGAACAAGAACAAGTCATTTGCCAATAAGCATGACGAATGACCCTCGCTGGGGTCGACCAATCTTAGTTTATGGTTGGCAAGTGAAGTAGTGCAAAGGGGGGGGGTCTTGAGACCAACAATGCTGCTTGTGTTGTTCATGTGTTTCCTAGTGTAGTGGTTATCACATCCCCCTAACAGGCAAAGGTCCTGTGTTCAAGCCCCAGCGTTAAAATTATTTTTTTATTTTTAAAAATGTTTATGTTTATGCCTGTTTTTTTCCCCTTTCTTTACGAACATGACCACCGCTTTGCATGCATTTCATGGAAAAAATGCTTTGTTCACTGTGTAACTTTGTTTCCCAACATTGGGATAACTTCGGCAACATGCTTTCTGTTGTTCTCAGTGACTGAAATGTAGTCATACACCCTCCTCAACAATACACTCAGTACATGAATACTTCAGGAGTATATGGTGGCGTGGCAGAAATTGTCGCGATGTCCGAAATACTTGCGGCCAGCATCATCATGTACTTCCGAGAACATCCTCGTACTTCTCCGTGAGTTTTCAATCCCGGTCAACATCTATCGATATATATATATTTCACCAGAAATTAGGACAAGCACAAGACGTGCACAAATAAACATGACAAATGACCTTCGCTAGGATCGGCTAATCACAGTTTATAGTTGGCAAGCTAAGGGGGTGCAGGGTGGGGGTTAGGTAACAACAACCAAAGTGCGTGTGTCTCGAGACCAAAATTGCGCCGACATTCACTTGCGCTGTTCTCGTCTCGTCGTGCTGCTGTTTGTGTCCCTTCTTTCCCCCATTTTTTGCACTATCTATGAGCAAGTCTGCGGCGTATGCTACGCCGCTGGTCGTATCTAGTTTTCATTATAGTATTCTTTTGTGAAGGTAAACCAGAGTCTTCTTCTTCTTCTTCGTTCTCAATTGGAGTTTTGCGTGCCGACGAGTTTTGCGCCAATTGGCCCGTGGTCTCCGACTTCAGCCTGCTGTTTTTTCTGGATGTGCTTCCATAGCCTTTGGTCAGCCAAGACCATCTGCAAGGCAGCAGTTGATTTTGGCAAGTGATGCAGCGTTCACATGCCACGGCTATAAGGGTTCCACGCATTACCCAGCCGCCTTTTATTTGCCCTAACTATTCGTTAGGTACCCACTCGAAGCTGGGTGGACTCGGGGATGCCCTAGGCCCCGAGAACAAATCCATGGCTTTCCATGGATTCAAACCCGTGACCATCGCTACGCCAGTCGAGCGCACTGCCACTCGACCACCGTATCCCCAAACCAGAGTCATTTTAATACTTTTTTTAAAAGTTATATTATTTGAAAATCATTGGTAAATTTTCTAACTCAATAATAACTTTTACAGAAATAAAATTTAAAAATTTCTATGTCTCTCAAACAAATGTCCTTGTATTTACTTAAAAATATGTGTTATCAGTAATATTACCTTTTATATTTTAGCTTGGACGTAAGTTGTTTATTTACAGACTTTCTTTCTGTTTACTCTTTGTGCTTATTTATTTCTTTGTGCATGTTCAAATTATTATTATTATCTAGTTTATTGACTTGTCTGATCGAGTTCACTATTCCACGTTGAGCTCTTTGAGTAAGAGACTGGTAGTCTTGCCAATCAGGAAAGCTGGGTAGTGTGGAGAAGTGAGGGGAACTAAGGGTGGGGATCTTGAGAATTTGAAGATATAACACTTTGAAAAGTACAAAATGATTTTAAAATTCTTAAAACTCATTACACAGATAAATTCTTTACAGAAGGTATTTTGAGAATTTAATAAAATAAAGCAGACCCAAACATCATCTGCATTAAATTCAAATCCTTTGGCTACAATTGGTGCTCATCTCAACTTTTCTGCATAGTTTTACATGGCTTTACAAAGGGAACCCAGCCCTTAACAGTCAATCATATCTAATCTTTTACAGGTTATTGCATATTATGCTTATCGAGTCTTGCATATTTATTAGACTTTTAAATTTTGAGTGTGTTGATGTTCCTGTTTTGGCAACCTATTCCATGCTAAAATTCCAGATGGGAAGAATGTGTTTGCTTTTGCATATGGAAAAATAATAAGAAAGGTGTTTTTTTCTTTTGTCTATCTGAGGGTTGTATTAGATTATCTTTATGTAGTACTAGAATATACCCGCACTTTGTAGCGGGAGTGTGCTGACCCTTTTCCCCAGTATTAGTTGGTTATTACAATTTTATTTGCCAAGTTATATTTCAGATTCATCTATTAGTTAAAAGTCTTATGGGAAACAGAGATATTCCATTTTAAGGGAAAAAAATATATAATTAAATATATTTAAGAAAAAAGAAGAGAGAGAAAAAAACAACAGACACAATTATTTAATTTTTACCATTTTACCGCGTGAGTTGTTTTCACTTAATGCAGTGCCTTTTAACATTACCTTACTATTTAAAAGATATGATTTATTAAATAATGAATCTTGACGACCATAATAACTAAATTTACTATTTCATTCCCACTTGTACTAAATAAACATAACTGATAGGTTTTCCGAAAGAGCTCTATCACCCTCGTCACTCAAAAATTTCATATATAATTACGACACTACATAGTAACACAATTGTAAGTAATACAATATTTGTAACCGCGTCTATGAGATAAAGAACATATGGCACTATCCCTTAAAAAGGCAAAGGCTACATAACTCATAGCGCCAATAAACAAAATTATAAATGTACTTTCTAAAATACTTTTTTTTAAAAAAACCGGTCGTATTAAAATGATATCAAGAAAATGTGCACACCATATTTAGACAATAAAAGATTATAGAAAGCTGGCCGCATAAAATAAAGTCTTGTTATAAAGTAAATGTACTGGACCAAAATAACTCTTCCTTTTGACATATTCAAAGTTGTTTTAACAGGGAAATAATATGTTAAAAAATTTATGTCTCTAAATTTTGCGATTTATATGATGTCTATATTTACGGTTTATATTTACGGTTTTTGTGCAATGTGTATAATTTAAAAAAGGAATCATTTTTTTGTTCCCTATTTCTGATAAGGCATCATATTTTGTAAATTATATTCAATACACACACACCAAATTTTGTTTCTGAAAAATATTTGTATATATATATGTATCCACATTAAATAAAAGATTTAACCGTCTGTTAATAAGCACATCTGGAAAAATGATTAAAAAGCAACTTTAGAAATGACCTATGTTATTCCGACTACAAAGGAATGAACATAGCATGTACAATTCGCAATTCATATTAATTAAGCGTTTTTAGGATCATTTTTTAGTCAACTTCTGTTAATACGTTCGGTTGCGAAAGTGTATAATATATAGTAGGGCTGCGGAAATTAACTATTAATTTCTCGATTAATCGTAAACAAATTTTATCGATTAAAATTATTTTAATCGATAAAAATTCGATTAAAATTAAAGAAAATATTTATAATATCTAAAAAAAATTTTATTAATAAATAATTAATTATTAATAATTAATAATAATTTATAATTTATATTTTTTTTACGTACAAACTTCTCCTGCGTAAAATTATAATTTATTTTATTACTTTATGTGGACCGGCAGACGTCAACTAAAAGATGGCTGACAGCATCAGCGCAGTTAAATTTAAACATATAACTAGAAAGTTGAGCAAAAATTTTGTTTTTAAGCTAACTGCGGATGGCAAAGTGAAGATGGTGAAAAAGTTTACTGTGTTCACTGCCATAAACAATTCTCTTTTAAAGTATCAAATACATCGCTGACGTACCACCTTCAGCACAAACATCCGATCAAGTATCAATACATTGTCATAAAATTTAGTACAAAATATTCTTAATTTTCAATGTCCTTGAGAAATGTTCAGTTTAATGACGTCATAAATTTCTTTTTTTGGCTTTAATCGAAATTATCGATTAATTAATAGATAATTTTTCAAAAGTTAACGATTAAATTTAAATTAATCGATAACAGCCCTAATATATAGTGTAAATATATAGCTTATGTAAACTTTTTTAAAGTGTAAGTTTATTTGACATAGGCCATCGCTTTCCACATAAATAAACTCGCTACATCTATGGTTTTTAATTAAATGTCGAGTTATGAATTATATTTAAAAAAATCGCAATTTCATTCACACATTTAAAATATTAATCCAATGCATCGTGGAAAAATTGAAATAAAATAATTTAAACGCATATCTAATATATAAAGCTCAGTTGATGTTTGTATGTTTGTTTGTTTGTATCCATTAAAAAAAGGCCACTGCTTTGTTGACATTTTCCAAAAGATCTCTACCACTGTCGTCACTAAAAAAAACTCATATATATTTACGACACTGCATCGTAACACAATTGTAATTAATACAATATTTGCATCAGCATCTATGAGATAAAGATGATATGGAACTACCCCCCCCCCTCAAAGGCAAAATCAACTTAACCTATAGTGCCAATAAATCTAATATATACAATTATTACATAAATAGGTTTTTATTAAATGTCGAGTTATGGAACAGAAAATAATTAAAACAAATGACGTCATTGTTTTATGCTTATATTTTAATGTTTTGAAAAGGCAACGATGTAAAAATAGGATTTGAGGATTTATAATTATTATGAAATACTTTGTGTACATTTCATCAAGTTTAATATTTCGTATTTATCAAACACGGATAAGTTACTTATGTTAATTATGTATATTGATTCCCGTGGTCTGTATGGATTGTATAAAAATATTAAATGACGTCATTGTTTTATGCTTATATTTTATTTTTTTAAAAGAAGCGTACACGAAAATGTGCGCACCGTAATTAAACAATATAATATTTTTTGAATGCGCACCGCTGAAAATAAAGTATTGGGGAAAAAAAAACTTCACCAAAAATAACTCGCTTTGAACGGAATTTGAACGTCCGCGTAAAGTTGTTCAATATAGAAATGAGGTTAAATTTTTCATTCTTTGTCTCTGCATTTTCTGATTATTTAATTTACGGCATTCGGGCAAAAGGGACAATTACAAAAACTAACTTAAAACCATCTCCAGGGTAAAAGGAACCGTCCTGCCAAATTTGGTCCCTGTCCGTCATTTGGTTTTTTCGTGGCTGTGTAACGAACAGAAAGTTGAAAGTGAAACATACAAACATACAAACACCAACTGAGCTTTATATATTAGATTTCCAAGTTAAAATTTATTTCCTCATGTAACCACCACAATATAAAACGAAATTAATTGTTCAACAACTCATTATTTTTTCCACACATCATCTAATACATAATCACCCTTTGTATGGTGTGTCTCCCCATCGAAAGGCGCGCAAAAAGGCGCTTGAAAGGCGCGCAAAATTATTATAAATAAATTACAAATTTTCGCTGTAAAAAAATATATTATATGACGTCATTGTTTTAGCACAGAACGTCAAATACCGAAACAACGCACAAACTATGTGTGTGTGAGCCTCAGCCTTAGAAGGCTTTTCCACTAGTCTAATATAAAATGCTCTAAAGTGTCTGTCATCTCTATGCCCGGTAAATCCAAATTTAAAAAGAAAAAGAAAATTTAGACATAAAATAATTAACATTTTGGTGTAGAGATTAACAGAGCGTATTTCTCCTGTAAAAAAAAATTAAATGACATGATGACAAATTGTTTGCGCTTATATTAATTTGTGAAAAGGAAAAGATTTAAAAAGAGCCAGGGTTTAATTGATAAGTTTTATTTGTATTTAATGTCCAGCTTTGTGTGTGTATGGCGTGTGTGTATGTGTGCGATAGTCTGTGTGGGTGTGTAATTGTATATGTTGTGAGCTAAGTGTGGAGAAACGGGTTATTTTTATGCTTGCTAATGGTAAGAACTAAGATTATTTATCTTCTGCAATCACTCATATTTATTTGAAAATTGCATAATTATGTATAGGAGGTATATGCACTGGGGTAAGAGTGAGGCTAATGAGTGGAACATTTATTTTTATTTAAAGGGGCTACTTTGTGACCTTTTAAAGGGTTCTTTTCTTTGTTAGGGGCAAGCGTCAATAATATCGCCCAACCCTGGGGGGGGGGAGTTAACACTATAGCCTAGCCACTGTCAATATGCGTTTTGCATAACGTAAGCTAAACCTGGAGTGTAAATTTTAAGCCCACCACATCTAGGCATTAATATTCACATAGATATTATCTGCCAATTTTTGCTACGTGACTAAAGAAAAGATCACCAGGTTAGGAACGTTAAAAAAATTAAACGAGAGGATCAATCTTTCAGCACTTTTTTTAGGTCACGTTACGATCCATTTGAAAAGAAAATAAGCCTTTGCACATTAGAGTTACGAAGCTGCAGTGGACCTTTATTATTCTGTTACAGCAGTTAGAGAAAAATATGGGTTATTATTGCAGAAACACCAAAATTGATAGGTATCATTAAAATTCACCATGCTTTCTATTTTTCAACTACCCATATTTTTTATATTACAAAAAAGAGGGTTGCTGTCTTGCTAATTCACTTTCGTGATGCCTTCATATCCATCTCTAAATTTGTTTAGGGGAAGATGAGACACAAAAACAAAACACTATTATATTTTTATTGTGGTTACCCTGTAGAATAGCACGGGTGTTGTGCTCGTTGTTAGGGTCTCGGATGTTATGTGGATTGTTCCTTGCTCTCCGCTGCATACACACTCAATAGATGACACAAGATTGGGTACAAGTCAATGTTTATTCTACTGTACACAACTGTAAACTCTGGCTGTCCTGCCTAAACATCACATACATCTATATACAACTGGCTGTATACTCAAGCATGCCCTCGATCCGACTCGACCATCCTGGGCCCATGCTCAAGTCCTCTTGACACCCGTGTCTAAGTCCCCTCGGTCCGACCCGACCGCTTCTGGGCGACGTTAAACCTCAACTCTGTGTTACACTGTAACTCCCCGGTCTACCCCGACCGGTCTCACTACACAACTCCGCGCCCCCTCGTCTCGACTCAACTCGTCTCTTATAAACCCCAAAACCGGTCTCAACTGACCCTGCGTGTCCTCTGGTCACACACCCGTGTGACCAGGAGTTCACTCAAACATTATATTCATGAAACGTGTTCACCCGGTAATTAACATCCAATGAGTAATTCTCATACCCCTGACACTCGTTCATATAAACAGCTAACCAAAATATTTAATTATAGGTTTAAATATTTAAATAATGCCAGATATTTTAAAATATTTAGTTAAGACAATTGATTATAGGGTATTAGATTTTATTTAATACATTTGCACTAGTATTGAATGAGTAATTTTATTTTTCCTCAGTAATAATACTAAGCAAGGTTTTCAACAAAAGGAAAGATTTATCTTTATTTATTTTTAAAGAAAATAAAAGTGGGAGAAGGGGGGAATTAATTGAAGAGTAAAGTCACATTTTGCTGATATTTTCATTATCTTCTTTCCAGCTACTCACTGGCATGCACATTATCTAACAAAACATTCTGCAGTATACAGAGAAGTGTAAACAGTACCGCACATGACATTGTTTTCTTCAACATCACTGTTTATTCAGCAAATGTCCGATTAAGACCAACTATGGAATATTTTAAGCCTCTCTTTAATACATCCAGTGCAGCAATTCACTCTTTTAAACTTCATAATATTAGTAAGTGACTTGATTTTTTATTAAGTTATTTTTACTTTTAACTTTATGATCACTTAAAATGATTTTATGACTTTGACAATCCCCATTTAACAGTGCCTATCTTAATCAAGTTATTAGCTATTCTGAAGTGGCTAAGGACTGAATTCTTATACTTAATTTAATATGGTTTTGAATACAATTGAAAGGGTACAGATGTTTATTTGATATATTAGCTTACATAAGTTATTCAAAGTTATTTTTTGTATATACAGTGGTACCCGCTTAACGAACGGACCGCGCAACGAAGATCCGCACAACGAACTCTGCTGCGAACACCCCTGCGACTTGCAGAGTGAACGTTTCCCCGCACAACGAACGCACGTTTTGTTCGTGCCTGCGCTTGGCACTCGGGTAGTTTGCTTAGGGATTTTTCCCCGAGCGAGCGAACGCAGTCGTTACCTTGGCATGCGGTTCTGCCGAAGGAATGACCGTGTTCTGTCATAAAGTGGCAGAAAACATGACCAGTCGGCCTTAATGAACTGTCGCGGCAAGTTGGTTGATTTTTTTTTCAAGTTTATTGTCTTTTATTGGTGATTTTTCACCCAATTTATTGCTTTTTTGTAGCTTTGTTTGCGGTTTTTCTCCCCTTCTGATTTGTGATGTTGCAGGAGAAGATTTTCTGAAAAGTGTTGAAGTGAGAAGTGAACCCCTAGAAAAATGGGTTCTGAGAAAGGAGGTACTAGTGGGGTAAACTGGACTGGAAATTTGTTTGTGTGTGTGAAGTGTGTGTGTGTGAAGTGTGTGTGTCCTCCTCATCCCACCTACCAACATCCAACACCACCTAACCCGGCCTGATAAGTGTCTAATAACACTTAGCTTGCCTCTGAACACTGCCTGTCCTTTTTAAAAAAATATTTTTGTTGAAATTTTGTGCTAGCCCAGAACCAATTAATTCATTTCCCAAAGATGCCTATGGTAAATCGCGTTTCATTTAGTGAACTCCTCGCTTAACGAACATACTGCTGGAACAGATTACGTTCGTTAAGGGAGGTACGACTGTATATATATATATATATATATATATTATGCACAACATTGGGATATAGATGTATTTATAATACATTTATTATTTAGGTATAATTATTGTATCTAAATAAATTACATAAGTATGTATGTTCTTTTCTTTCAGCTAAGTCTGGCCCAGCTTTAAATCTCACAGTTACTAACACAAGTAGTACGTGTTTGAGTGTCACATGGATGAACTCATCCTACTTAGATCACTGTCTTTATTGCAAACATGTCTATCAGATAGACATTAGAGAAGAGTCAGAAGTTGATTCACAATTTCAAAAGGTGGGCACAATTTTTCTAGAAAAATTATTTAACTGGCAAAGAATGAAAATACTGTTCATTTCAAAATAAAATTGTAACTTAAGATTGATTTTTAAAAAAAGTGTCAAAGCAGTTATACATTTTTTTGTGTCAAGTGTAGGGCGGGTGTAAGTGTCCATATGTCCAAATAAGAAAAACAACAATTTCAACCTCAGCTGTGATTAGGGCTGTCAATATTATTGGAAAAAGCTGCCTGGGTACCCATCCAAATTTTGAACGGGTACCCGGTACCCTTTCAAAAGGCCTCAAAATTTCTGCCGTCATGGCCCCGCTGTTAACCTTATACTTCTTTGTTTATTATGGATATGCAAATTTAGATGTAATGAATCAGGCATGTTAAAAGCATGACATTGAAATACTATTATAGTGCTGGTGGTCGTTTGTCCGCCGAGTCGACGAGGACCACTCTAGTCACCTGAGGGTCGCTAGGACCGGCTCTGTCTGTGCGTGGGCAGATGGCTGATGAGGCCGATCCTGGCAGGGAAGGTTTGGGAACAGAAGGGACTTGGGACGTCTCTAGAAGGGTTGACAGCATGGGCCTTTCGGGCTTGAGACTTTTTTTCTGCGGCGGTGATCCTGTTTGCCTTGCATGTCTTGGCACCTTTGTGGATGGAAGAGCACCAGGTGGATCGGGCCATTGCAGCTCGTTCCCATGTGTCTGGGTTGATGGCAAACGCTTTCAGTGAGGCTTTCAGTGTGTCTTTGAAGCGTTTCTTTTGCCCAACGTTTGACCGCTGGCCATGCTGGAGCTCGTAATAGAAGATTCTCTTTGACAATCTCTCGTATGGCGTTTGGACTACGTGCCCTGCCCAGCGAAGCTGGGACTGCATCAGGAGGGTGAAAATGCTAGGGTGACCTGCATTGGTCAGTACCACTGTGTCTGGAATTTTGTCCTGCCACTTTATGCCGAGTATCTTCCTGATGCTTTTTTGTATGAAAGTGGTTTAGCTTTCTAGCATGGCGTTGATACACAGTCCATGTTTCACATGCATATAGCAGTGTTGGGGAGCACCACTACCCTGTACACTTTCAGCTTGGTCTGGATGGTAATGCCTCTTCTGTTACAGACATTTGGGTACAACCTGCCAAAAGTGGAGCTGGCTCTGGCAATGCTGACGTTCACTTCGTCATCGATGGTGACATTTTGAGACAGTGTGCTGCCTAGGTATGTGAACCGGTGCACTGTGTTGAGTCTCTGGCCGTTGACAGTGATGTTGGGCTCAACGTAGGGCTTTCCAGGCGCGGGCTGATGGAGGACTTCAGTCTTCTTTGTGCTGATCGCCAGACCAAAGTTTGTGCAGGCGCTGAAGAACAGGTTTACACTGCGTTGCATGTCGGCTTCTGAGACAGCGTTGAGGGCACAGTCATCAGCAAACAGCAGGTCTCTGATGATGTCTGTCATAACCTTGGTTTTTGCCTGGAGCCTCCGAAGGTTGAACAGCTTGCCATCTGTGCGGTTCTTCAGGTTGACACCAACATCCTCGTCTCTGAAGGCCTCTGTCAGCATGGCGGAAAACATGAGGCTAAACAGTGTTGGTGCCAGGACGCAGCCCTGCTTGACCCCGTTTGTGACTGGGAAAGGATCAGAAAACTCCCCGCTGTCCTGGACTCTGGCCTGCATGCCCTCATGGAATTGTTGCACCAAGACGATGAATTTCTTTGGGCAACCGTACTTGGCCATGATCTTCCACAGACCCTCTCTGCCAACAGTGTCAAATGCCTTGGTCAGGTCGACATAGGTGGAGAACAGGTCGAAGTTCTGCTCCTGACATTACTCTTGCAGCTGCCTGGCAGCGAACACCATGTCGATGGTTTTTTCGCTTATAGACATGTATGATGGAGGCATCTTTGAATGCCTGCGGAATTGTCTTTAGCTCCCACATCAAGAGAATCAACTGGTGGAGCCTTTCAGTCAGGGCTGTCCCCCCCTCCTTGTAGACCTCAGCTGGTATGGCGTCTGAACCAGGTGCTTTGCCACTTGAGAGAAGACAAATTGCTTTCTGGGTCCCGATCAAGGTTGGGGGTTCATCCAGTGCTTTGTTGGTGGGCACATGGAGGGAGACGATTGATGGCTTCGTCATTGATTGTCGAAGGGTGATTTAGGACGTTGTCGAAATGTTCGACCCACCTCTCCAAGATCTTCTCTTTGTCTGTGATGAGAATGTTACTGTCTGCACTGAGGAGGGGGTTTGATCCTGAGGACGTGGGGCCATACACTTCTTTCAAGGCATCGTACAAGTTCTTATAGTCACGCCTGTCTGCATAAACTTGGATCTTGTCGGCTTTGTTGCTGAGCCAATCGTCCTGCATCTGACGGAGCTTCTGCTGTACAGTTCTGCGTATGTTGTTGAACGCATCTCTCCTTACCGTGGACTTGGGGTTATTGAGGTAAACTTGGTGGAGGTGGTGTTTCTCATCCAATAACTGCTTTATGTCTTAGCAGTTCTCATCAAACCAGTCCTTATGTTTCCTGGACTGGGGGCCCCAGGGCCTCTGTAGCTGTGGTGTAAATCAGCTCTCTGAGTGACACCCAATCTGCCTCCACATTCTGGTTGTCCGGAGAGGTGGATTCCAAGCGCTCTTTCAGAGCATCCACAAAGGACTGATTGCAGCTGGAAGTCTTCAGCTTAGCAACATTCAGCCGCTTTGGGGCCTTCTTCCCTTGCGGGCGTCATTTAGGCTGAATGCGAATGTTGAGCTTGGGGATAATGAGGCGGTGGTCTGTCCAGCATTCAGTGCCGCACATGGACTTGGTCACTCGTACATCCTGCCTGTCCCTCTTCCTCACAATGACGTAGTTAATAAGATACCAGTGCTTTGAGCGGGGGTGCATCCATGACGTCCGGTTACGGGTAGGGAGCGGAAGATCGTGTTGGTGATCAACAGTTTATGTTCAGCGCTGGTCTGGAGCGAAAGAAGACCGTTGCTGTTGCAGTGGCCCACTCCATGGTGTCCAAGGACTCCTTACCAGGCAACGTTGTCGTTGCCAACTCTTGCGTTGAAGTCACCTAGCAGGATGAGTTTGTCCGCCTTTGAAACTTCGGCAATGACAGTGTGAAGTTCTTCGTAGAACTTTGCCTTCACTTCATCTGGGTTGGTCATGGTTGGGGCGTAGGCACTGATGATGGTGACAAGTTTCCTTCCAGCCATCGGTGGGAGTTTCATGGTCATGAGCCTGTCATTCACATCCCTTTTGGAAGTCCAGCCAGCTTTCCGACAAGAGAGGTCCTAACGGCAAAGCCAACGCCTGCTTCACGCCTCTCCTTGCTAGGTCTGCCACTCCAGAAGAATGTTTAACCAGAGCCTCTTTCGCAGAGCTCTCCTTCTCCAGCGAGCCTGGTCTCGCTCAGGGCTGCGATGTCGATGCCGTATCTGGAGAGTTCTTTACCAATCAGGGCTGTTCTCCTCTGTGGTCTGTCTGTATTGTTTCTGTCCAGGAGTGTGCGCACATTCCATGCGCCCAATGTGAGAGGAACTATCCTCGTTTTCTTCTTTGTGTTTCGACCGCTGGCATAGGGTCCCCCACCAGCCGCAGAAGCTGGCTAGGGAAGGCTGGAGCAGGTAATTTTTAGGGCACATTTTCTAGCCCCTTCCTCGTGCCATGGAGGTGAGCAGTGCATTCCTGAAGAGGGCTGTTCAGTCGAACAGGGGGCTGCGGGACTCCACCGCTGCTCCGTGTCAGCGAAGAATGACCCAATGCCCGGGCCGCCTGTGTGCAGGGATACGGCTACGGCTCCCAGTGTACCCACACCTGCCACTTCGTCGCTTGCCTGTCGCCACAGGACTTGTCATTGAATGATGAGATGGGATTGATGACAAAAGTGACTTGCGCGGTGACTTGGATTTAAGGGAGAAAGTTGCGCAGTTCGTCGACCTCACTCTCTCACCCGAGACCACTACTATAGTACAGTGGTATAAAAACAATGACCAGAGGGGTGCTGAAGTTAATTTTTTATTTAGGGGGGAGGGGTGCTAAACAAAATCTTTTAAAGATAAAGGACGGTAATCGTAGGATGATATGTCGAGTTATTTTTAGTTCATAGCTGACAACTGTTGTAATTAACCAAATTTTCCGGGACTTGCCCCTACTGAGTGGACCCAGCGCATTTATTTTTGTTATTACAGGGAAAATCATTCAAGGGCTGAAATTTTTTTTTAAACCAAATAATAGAGGAGGTGGTTTTTTTTTAAAGTATTGTGGGGATAGGCTTGGAGAAAGGAGGGGCGAGGTGGGGGGGTTTATTAGATAAACGTCATTGACTCGACTCAACCATAACTCAAAGTTGTCGGTGTATTTCAAAGCAAAAGCCAAGGTCATTTCTGTCATTTCCTTCCCTTCCTAAATCCTGGCATTGCAATCTCTTTTCCTTATTTGAACAATTCAAAGAACCAAAAGCTTTTTGTGTTACATGATTTTTGTTTCATGTTCCAAGAAAAAAGGTGTGTCAAAATAAATTGTTTGTCGGAACCGTGTTTTATTTCCGGGTTGACAGTTATTTCTTTTTAAGCGTTTTCATGTCAAACGTACTTCACAGCATATATTTGAAAAGAAAAGTTTTAATTTTATAAATTGTTCGCGGGCTGAAATGTGAACACAGAAGAGCGGCAGTTCGATGAGTGTTTGTATAGACTTTAGACAATGCAGCAGCATTTTCACGGTACCCACGGGAGCAATTTTACTACCCAGGTACTTGCTCAGCACAAGGTTCCGTGGTACCAGTTGACAGCCCTATCTGTGAGTAGCTCATATAATGGGTAAAGGCTCACATTAGACAGTTTTTTTTAACAAATTTTAAATGGAGATAATGGTGTGTTCAGATACATATTACTAACACACAAATTACTTTTTCCTTATTCCTCTCCTTCCTTCTGTTGTAACCTGTACATTTTTTTGACTCCCTCCATTGTGTGTGTGTGCAAACCACTAATCCCCCTCTCCCCCTTAGTCTATTTTGAATTGGTGTAATACCTCAGAGTCAGTAGAAGGGAAAGGTGAAAACCGGAATTAGGTATACTATATAATTATTATAGACAGATTTCTTATCTTTCAACCTTGTTTCACTGAGGCTAGTGGTCCAAACAGAATACAAGTTAAGTGATTCCTTTAAGTTTATGAAATTGACAAAATGAATTAAGTAAAAAAAATATTTATTAATAGTGTGCATTGAGATAAAACTACATCTGCTTTATCCATTCATCCTCTCCCTTCCCTTGTCCTCCTTCATGCCATGTCTCCCTTGTCACTCTCTCTTTTGTCATTGTCCATCTAAATGTCCCAAAGCACATTTTAATTGTATTAAATTCCTACTCAAATTGGAAAAAGTAGAAATGCATATTATTTAAAAAATTATTTTTTTTTATGACTGCAAATTCAATGGTATTTTCTTAAATCATTACTCATGTGCTTAAATGAAGAAAGTTGGCTTTCTAGGTTCCAGTAATGTTTCTTCTGATATCCTCTGCTAGCGAGGCTTTGGTGACCTGCATGTGCCAGGTCTTCTGCAGTTTCTTGTCATACATTTTTATATTGTCCAATGATGGATTCAGTGCTGATTGATTATAACCCCTAGCCATTTAACTAAAGTAAGAATTGGACTATTATGTAATTATAAACTATCTTTTTTTTCTGTCAAGGTTTTTAAGCGGCTCAGGCAAAGCCTACCCAAATAATCTTGAGGCTGTTGGTGTCTGCAATTTGAAAGCCACTGACTAGTTATATCCTGAGGTTGCGGATAAGAGGTGAAGAATATCAAGCATGGAGTGATCCAAGGGAGATAAGAGTATTAACTCTTGAGGATAGTAAGTTCTGTTATATTTAAATATATGTTATATGTGTCATGGACTCTAGACATATCAATGATAAAGTGTTAAACCCATGATACACTGCACCACTTTTTGTGTCTTATTAGGTGCTAGATTTGAAATAATAAACCTAAATAAATGAAATAAAAAACAACATGAGAATAAATGACGCTTTTCGGTTTAAGAATTATAGACAATAAATCTAAATACTGTCATATAGCAAGGTAGTAGAGAACTCAAAGGTATATATGTTGGTTTTTTTTGGTCTTCAAAATTATCATCATTTATTTACATAGAATACCTGATATCATAAGTATAACCTTCAGCAGACATCTTCATAAATGTGCTGTCTTTCTCACAATAAGTTTAGTTAAGAAACTAAGCATAAACATTATGTGGATCATCCCCCTTAGAACCATTGATGGGGCCACCATTGCTCAATACGAGCTATTATGATGAGGGCTGTGTCAACAACACCACGAAGCAAGTAACAGTTTATTGGAATGTATGTACCTTTATCAATCTTCATTAACTTGCCATGTTTAGGAATGCTTCGATGAGGCAGAGTTTGGCAAAATTGCCTCATATTTCCATTTCAACTTTTTAATTATAAAGAATTTTTTTATCTTAAGAGCTTGGGGCCTTCAGTGTCTTTATTTACACATTTTATTAACACCCGATCCCTAGTTACCACTTTTTGTTAATATGTTCTGCTACATAGACATAATCTTGTAAAGGCTTATTGGTACTAATGGTTTCTTTGAATGGAATACAAGGTACGCAAATGATTTGTATAATTAAAACAATAAATGTAAAGCTATGTTTATGAACAGATACATATTTAGACAAATGTCTCCTTAAAAAGAAATAAATAAAAGTATTAAAATTACATTTACATCATATATACCTCCACTACTATGGAAAACTAAGTAGAAAAAGAAAAGAAGAAGGGTGAAAGCAAGTACTTAACAAAACACAGCATAGAAGAACAGAAAGAAGTGTCAGAATTTTTTTAATAAAAAACTAGGAAAAAGGTTTTACAGCTGCATAAAATGTAACCTGGTTCATACCGTATGGAACCAAAATACCAAATATATTTATTAATCTATTTTCCATATAGCTTTTAGCTGGTGGATTGCTCACATATAAAATGCCAGTAACTGCAATATCCACAATTCTGTTATGGTTAGCCCTTTCAAAGAGTTTAGAGACCTTTACAGGTGTTTTCTAAACTGATCCCTAAAGGACACTTGTCTCACCCACATAAATTTTATTAAATTGACAGAGGCTGGGATCTTTATTTCAAAATCCAATGAAAACCAGTATGAAATTATTGTTCACTTTATAAATCAGAAAGTGTTATGTTGTTTCTTGATATTCAAAAATAATTGTGCTACTTAAAATGTATTTAATGCTCTAAGTGTTCTGCACATTGGTTGCATTTTTTAATAATAGAAATGCTGACAAATCATATCATCTGGTTACAACTATCCTCTAATAAAAGCAACATTAATCAATCATACACGGTAGTAACATTCATGCTTGCAAACAGAAAATTATAACATTTTAAATTTTGTTTTATT
>CALYLW010002375.1:42500-52812 GCA_944989445.1 Ampullaceana balthica | reverse complement strand
TAAAAACTTGTTCATAGAGGGAAAATTAATTGTGGAAAAAAGGAAAATAGAGTAAATACTTCTGAAATGAAATTTACAAATACATTTAATCACATATGAAAACATAAATTTCTAACCTTTGCAAAAACTCCAAAGTTGAGATTGCTTCTGTATCATATTTAATGTTGAATGTGTAATAGGCACCGCAGAGGCAACCAACAGCCTTTAGTAAAATCATTCTCATCAGCATGGATGACTACTTTGCCATCAATGGAAAGCATCCAGTCTCAACTCCCATGAGACTGTTACCTAGAAACAAAATAACAATTTACTAGTGCAAAACATTAAAACACATGTAAGTCTTACCCTAAGACAAGGGGTATTCAAATGAAAGCAACTTTTCAAGTTTTATTTAAAAAATTAATGTGAAAACGTAAAGGAAACCAGTGTTTAAATTCACTAAATATTTCACATACCCCTTAGAATTAGATGAGGTGTAGGGGGCAAAGATTTTTCTTCAATTTCCTCCAGTGCTGGCAGGCTTTAAAAAAAAAGAAATAGTACAAATCAAATCATGGTACAACAAAAGTCAAAGGGTATCTGTAATACACTCCCAAAGAACTTTTTGACTTGAAGATATTCACTTAACTTTCAATAAAACGTGTAACCCTATATAAATTAAGTAGAGTCATTGAGATGGGATAATAGAATATTTTTATATTTTAATATATAGAAATTACTCAAACCCCAATTTTACTGATATGTAGGACAAAGAATAATACATAAAAATAAAATTTAACTATGAAACATATTAACCTTAGAATAACAAGGTTCTATGTAAACTTTTGGTCAAACCAAGATATTGGCGTTTGAAAATTTGATATTATGTAGGGCCATATAGAATTAGAACCTTCAGTTATTCTAAGGTGGCGATATGTAAGCAAAATCTAAATTAACAAACAAGATGCTATTTCCACTTACTTTACTTATGATTTTAAAAACATAAATATTGTAGCACTCTAGAGTAAAATCAGAATACAATCTCACATGTTAAATAAGTGTAATTATGACATAATTAATCACAAAAATAAGCTTTCAAAATAAAATCAACTTACCATTTCAATATGAAGTCCGAATATTGAACACTTTATCTTGGTATTATATCCGTCGTGACATTGTACGCCTTGACTAATCTGTAATCAAAGACCACCTTATTTCTCTATTATCTGAAATGGAAAGTGAAAAAAAAAGAACTTTATGATTAAAACAAATCTGATAACTGCACAGCTAGTAAGAGATCTAAATGCTCTGATTGATATTTAGTCTTAGCCAAAATACAAATTATATATTATCTAGTTTTGACCAAATTAGGGTGACAATAATCTTAACCAACACCTTAATAATAAAAAATAAATGTTAAATCTATAACTAACGTTTAAATGTACACATGGTTTAAATATCTCAACTGGCATTAGAACCAAAAAATATTACCATGATTTATAAACTGATAAATTTTGTTAAGACTGATATTTATTTATAATATAACTTAAAATCAGCAAAACATTCAATTTGAAAACATCCAAATTTAACACCTTTCATGACAGACCTTAAAGTGGTTATCCATCTTTTTATTGTATGCAATGGTCATTCTGTTATCAAAGACCTCCCCTTTTGTTATTGTAAAAGACAGAACCTGAAATTTCAAGTAAAAATCATTAACTAAATGATTACAAATAACAATTTTCCTTTTGTTACAGAAAGTATACATGTATAACATAACTACATACCTATTAAAAATTAAGAAAATGTAAACAGTTTTTAATATAATTAGACTACATCTACTTAATTCTGTATAATAATATTAAAAGACATGAAAAATATTCTGCATATAAATATTTATATGCCATACACTGACTTTAAAGTTGACAAATGATAAATTCTCGTAACTTTTTCTAGACTTATACTTTCATTACTGTTTAATTTAAAATGTATTAATACTTACATATCGGTAGTGGTAATGTTAAAGCATATAATTTGCCAAGACTTGTATTGTTCAGTTAGTTTAACCTAGACTCCCTGTTTCATGTGATCTTTACCTGAAACCAAGTTTTTTTGAAAATATGTCACAGATGTCAGGAAGAGTCCTAACTTACATAAACTTAAGGTATTATTAAGCGTTATTAAACATAAGTGTTATTCGCACGGTTTTGGCAGTGCGAATAATGCCCAACATTATCTGCACGGTAAACCGTGCGGATAATGCCTAGCGTTATTCACACTGCCGCACGGTTTTGACCGTGAGAATGATGCCAAACGTTATCTAAAGGCCTTGGACTTGGGTAATGCATATAAAAATGATAATAAAAATTAACAAATAATACTAACAGTCACTGTTACTGACTCTCACTTTAAATTTTAAAATTTTGACAGTGAGAATAATGTCGAACAAATTCAATTGTCATTTTAACCGTCTTTCAAGTGTCTGGAATCTTATATTTGTATCCATTTTAGCAATAATCTGAGCGGACTTGCATATCGTTTGTTAATGATTAATCATTAATTAATTAATTAGTAATACTGCGGATTTAGCCGATATAAAACTATACTTTTATTAACTGTTCCAGTGCAATCAACTTTGTATTTTTATTCTGTATAATTATGAAGTAACTTTTTATTAACTTTCATACATAAAATTTAAGGCCGGCACTACGTACACCGCGGCGGTGTACCTAGCTATAGGCCTGCGTACACCGCGGCGGTGAACCTAGCCAAAGCATTGTGTCAGGGCTAGGTACACCGCGGTTAAAAATAGATATATAAAAGTTAATAGAAAATGATACCTTACCCATAATTAAGCATAGATGTGAATAAATTACGCATTAAAGCTAAAAGTTGTAAACTAGTCTATTTAAAATATCTAATACAATAGATAAAATATATATTGTTACATTATATTTATATGTATTTTATTATAGTTTTTGGTGGTGGGGGGTAATCAAATGTTGACGTAATTTTTTTTTATCGGTGTCTATGACTATTACTATGGAAGTTTGACAAGTTGTTGACAAGGGGGAGGGGGGGGGTAAAAATCGCCAATAATTTGTTGAGATAATTAATGGACAGCCTTAGCGCTTTCAACACTGCCACCACTCTGGTATTGCTTGCAAATACTCAAATTTCAAAACTATTTAGATTTAAAAGGGGATTATAAAATTTCCATTCAACGCAAATTTATTGTTCTACAAAATGATACTCTCCTTCTACTATCTTCGACTCTTCATTATCCCCCTCCCCCTATCTTTCTTCATTCAATGGCAACGAGGAATTCTCTTTCAGGCTGTGGAAACTGATATTATTATCAACAAGTATAATTTTAACAAATACATTTTAAAGTTAAAATTAAATACTAGTCTACCTGTACAAATTATAACCTGTTCGTGTAGGCTATCTCATTTGTCAGTCCCGTGAAAAAACTGTCTTAAAATAACGTCACGCGATTTTTGACGATTTTTCACACCCCTCATCACACGTCGTCATACAAACTTTGCCCCCCCCCCCCACTTTTTTAAATATGACGTCACAGAGCTGTTTCAAAAAATCAACAAACAAACAAACACAAAAAAAAACGTATTTTCTATTTGTAAATGGAAACAAATTAAAATCACTTTCTTCGCCCCTTACTTATAAGTATAAGGTTAACATTTGAATATTATGTAATTATTAATATCTTTGAATGAATACACATTTAAAAAAAAATTGAAATTAATTTGTCTTTTCTTTTGGTGTGTGTGTGTGGGTGGGGGTATTTACCTATACTATACTATTATAATGGGGGAGGGGTCGGGTGGAAAACAACGTGTTCTCTACTTTTTTTTTAGAGTTAGCTAGTCAATGAGACAAACAGATACTCTAATACTAATACAATCCTTTTGTTAAACATAGGGGTCATACTCATAGCGATGGTGATAGAAACACCTTTCCGTAGCAGTATGAAAGATCAAACTCATAACGATTTTCGTTCCCGTCTCGCTCGAAGTTGGGTATGGAATGGGTCGCCTAAACTAAACTATCTACGAAATCCAACATACAATCAATTTTTTAAATTTAAAACTCTAACAAAAATGAAATACTTAACATCAATCCATTAAATATTAAAGCATGCATAGGCGTAAGACTGTGTAGAAATAGAAGTAGAGTCTGTAACTGTAACACAAAAGATAAGACAGGCCTGGAGGGGAGGGGGTGAATGCTTAATTGATACTTGGATTTTCACGTAGTATAAAACATTTTTTTCGAGCACCCTCATTGTGGTTTTAAAATAAAAATAATAATAATTTTTAAAAAATATTCCATCACCGAGATTCGAACCCGACACCGAGATTCGAACCCGACACCACAAACGTAACTGCAAATTCACTGCGCTTTACAATTCGTCTGGAAATGCTCATGAAATATGTTCGTTTTTAAAAGTTATAACTAATTATACTGGAATGGTTTTTTTTTAAACATTCAGTAATCATTAAAAATTGCATAAATACATTGATTATTTCAGGTCTACTGTTTATTAGCATAGGGATTACACACTTTTAGCCTAAATATAGTGAAATCGTCTCAATTTTTAGCCGCGGTGTACCTAGGCCAAAACCAATGGTTTAGCTAGGTACACCGCGGCGGTGTAAGCAGGCCAAGGACGATGGTTTAGCTGTGTGAACCGCCGCGGTGTCCGTAGACACTTCGAAAATTTAATTGGACAAGACTCTGTAATGAAAAAGAATAATTATTATTCAGTGCGTTCTATTATAGCTAAAATATGTTAGGCCACTTCTCACCCTCTCTGTCAACTCAAAAGCCAATACTTAACTATTTTTAAAAGTCTATTGGGAATATTTTTGAAACTATAATGGCAGAAATTATTCTCTAAAGTACCGCCATGTGCTTTGTAAATATTTGAAATCTTATAGGCCTATGGTGCATTGCACATCGTGCAAATTATACGTGCCTCGGACTAGACCCCTCTACCTATAGGTCTTGCCAAATATTTAGGCACACTCCATCACCAGCTTATTCTATATTTTCTATTTCAAAATTAATGCCTATTGAAAATTTGCTATGCATTAATGAATATTGACCATTATTATATTATGATCACTATAATACTATTGAAGCTATTGACAATCTAATTGTAACAGATACAAACTATTGACTAAAGTGTCTAAAGCCATGTGCTTTGGACCTCGGACATATTTTAAGTCCTATGCCTATAAGTTTAAGGTATATTGCACACCACGCAAATTTAATATTTAAATTTCTTGAACTCTTCTATTCTGCCTGTAGACCGTCATTAATGTCTATTATTTTCATTAATAATACTAATGACAACTTAAATGTAATGGACATTAACTATTCACTAAAGCATGGCCATGGGCCATGTGCTTTGGAAATATTTAAAATCTTACATTTCCTAGTGTGCTATGTAATCCATGCTAATTTACTATTACTTGTACTTGTTACTTGTATAGTTTTAGGCTTTAACTTTAGGCCTTGCCAAATATTTACACCCGCTACATCACTGAGTCACTGAGTGAATTACTGGCTTATATTATTTAATTATTTAATATCTGAATCTGCTATTCAAAATTTAATGCAAAATATGCTAGTTAATGACTATTACTATTTTTATTGGTAAAATATAAAATGCAATTAAAACTATTGACACATTTAGTTGACACTTACTACTCAGTGACTGCCGAGAATGAATCATAAAAAAAAATGACCATGACCATAATAATAATAGCATGTGATGCCATGTGCCGTGGACCCAGGGGTGCCACTCACTGGAAGCTGTGAACCCTGAAATCCCTTTTTTAAAATTTCTTGAACCCTGAAAATTCTTTTATAAATTTTTCAAACCCTGAAAATTTAAATGTAACGAAGTGCCACTGTAATTTTCATTTTCCAACCACTTAAATCAATCATCAATTGTGTTTAGCACCTTTTCCCATTTCGACAATATTTATAGTGTATTTCGCATTCGCAAAAAGTATTTTGAGAAAGTTTAAATTTAAAGGAAAAAGTATATATATATATATATATATATATATATATATATATATATATATACTATATATATATATATGTGGGTGTGTGTGTGTGCATATGCTAGGCAATATGTACAATATAATAGAAACATGCATATACTATGGAATTCCCTTACAATAACTTACACTAATATTTCATATTATTTATATATTATAATGTGATAACTAAATTAAATACATTATTATTAATTATTACTTTGAATTTTATTTCTTTGTTTTAAGCCATTTTATGGACTTGTTTTGAAATTAACTCAATATATTTATTAAATAAATTATAGTTTATAGTAGGTTCATAATTTAATAATTATTATTGTCTATAGTCTTTAGTATATAGATAGGGCCTTTATCTCGTACTTATACTACTTATACTGTTTAATTTGTAAGAGTAGAGGCACTAGAGTTAGAGGCCTAATGAAAATGAATAGTATAACTATAATATATAATTTAGGTTTGGTTAGAATTACATTAAATTACAATTACTACTAACTACTACTATTGCAACTATTAGATAATTATTTAAATTTTAATTACTAAAAGATAAGTAGCAGTGAAAATGATTAATATATTTAGTAAATTATTTAGTATTGCTAAAGTAGCACAAAGTCCTGCCTTAAACTTAAAAGTCGTAATTTTTTAAAATGTATTTATTTATCTGTACGTAAAAGAGGCCTGTATGCCTAACACTAATTTAATTATGTTTTTTTGTAAATATCACGGTAAAAAATAAAGAAATATATTTATGTTTTTTCCAACCCAGGCAGTTCAGATGCAATTGCAATAATTTTTTCTTCATTTTCCCGATAATTAATGCATGCTAAAACTAAAACGAAAGCGGTTGAGACATCTATAATGAACTCAACAAACAAACTTTTACTAACTAAAAGTAAGAAGACGAAAAACTCCTAATGCCATGTTAGTATTTATAACCCGTGAAACGCTCATCCGAAGGCACACATCTGACGTAATCTATGATAAAATTAAATTATTTTTTTAGAAAACTGACGTCAAGCACAAAATTCCGATTCAAACGGGGTGCGATCCGTTCAATTATTTTGTTTAAGTTTTTCCGTATATTATTGATATGCGCAGAACGATGCGCGATCGCGCGACCATGAGATGCTGGCAAAAGGAAGGGAGAGGTCACAGTCACGGTACCAGTCCTATTTATAGCGAGTCCGCATCTCACTGAATAGGCTTTCCGCGCCGCGCGTTTATTATGATTTTTGCCCCCCTCCTTTTAACCGCAGAAGCCAAATTTGAAAAATCTTAACTCGCAAATCCGGGAAGAGTGAGAAAAAAACCTCGCGAATCCGGAAAAAGCAAAATAAAAAACTCGCGAATCCGGAAAATTAAAATATTTAGCTTCATGAATCCGGAATTCCGGGATAAACCGGAGCGGTGGCACCCCTGCGTGGACCATTAAAATGTTTTCAATCCTTACAACTGTAAGATTAAAATTAGTATTATGTTATGGCATATTTAAATACGGCCATACAATCTTATGAGCAATAAACAATAGAAGCAGTGAATAATAAGCCTGAATAAGTTCGACTCAAACTTTTTTTAACACAATGGCGGCTTACCGTCATGCTGTCAACAATACTATCAATTGTGAATTGGGGCGAATTTAATTAAATTTAAACGGCTGAAGCTATAAAAATAGATATATAACCATTTCAAATGAAATAATTACCTGTTTCTTAATAATTCAATTATACAATCAAACGCAAAGACGAAATTTAAACTTAATATACTGACGAAATATCATCTCACGTTTAAGTAATTCCATTATCGATTGTAGAAGCCGGAAGTTTCCCATTTAGACAACTAATTTTAAAAAACAAAACATGTATACAACGAAACAACGTTTCAAATAAATTGAATAAACAATAATAAACAAATTTAGTATAATATTAAAGAAAACTTATTTATTTTCTAGTAAATATTTAATATTTACTTATAAACATTTAAATTATAAACATGTTGCAATTTTCTGTTTAAAAAAAAATTATTGTAAGGAATGGATAATGAGTAAAAAAATTGTCTGTTAGTTTTACTGTTCCAATATAGAAAAATATATATATTAAAGCTTTTAAATTTAAAAATATAAATGATAATTAAATATTTTTTAAAGATATTTTTAAAATTAAATTTTATTATTATTATTATTATTATTATCTTCTTTTTTTTAAAACTTGAAATCTTACCTGGAGTGTTCTCAATTACTTTCAATTCAAACATTTTATTGCGATAGAATACAATAATGATAAAAATATCTTAGGGCTGTTAACGATTAACTAAAATTTAATCGTTATATTTTGAAAAATTAACAATTAATTAATCGTTAATTTCGATTAAAGCCAAAAAATTAAAATGTATGATGACATAAGTAACGCCTATTAAACGTTCTTGTTGAAAATCTAAATAACACTGGAATGTCTCCTTTATTACTTTATATGTCATCTTTTCACCAACTACGCAAAAAGACAAGTATGTTGGCATTATTTGCTTCAAGTGATGAGCGGGTCTAATTGATAATAAAACCAGCCGATCTGGACAATCCTTCACTTGGAACTGTAGTAACTGGTATGCACTAACCGGTCTTGGCAAGGAATTGCATTATCGGATATCGGTGTTTTCACCATTGTAGAGGGTCAATGGATTCGGGAAGTTTCATCTCCATTTTTTAACGCAGTAATTCATCAGAAGAGCTGTGGTCATTTTCTGTCTCTGAGTCAGACTCCATTACTGCCATTAGCTTAATAGGCTTTTCATTTGGTTTGATAAGTAGGCGAAGTGTTAGAACAATGGTAGGCAAAATTTATCAACATTTTGAACATTCCCGTCAGTCAATAGTTTAAAACCAAAATGTTCATGTAATTTATCAGCCACATATATCAGCCTTAATATCCCACACAGCAGACGGCCTGCAGAGCCTTGTATCCAGCTTCTCCGCTGCCTGCAAAGAGTTTGGCCTGACCATAAGTATAAAGAAAACCAACATTATGGCACAGTATGCTGCCTCTCTCCCGACTATCACCATTGACGACTGCAACCTGGATGCTGTTGACAGTTTTACTTATCTGGGATCAAACATCTCGAGCACCCTCTCACTGGAAGATGAGATAAGTAGTAGGATAGGGAAGGCAGCAACTGTTATGGCTAGACTGTACAAAAGAGTCTGGTCCAATGCTAAACTCACAGCAAGGACTAAGCTGCAGGTATACCAGGCCTGCGTACTGAGCACACTCCTCTATGGATGCGAGTCTTGGACCACCTATACCAGGCATGAAAGAAGGCTCAATAGCTTCCACCTCAGATGCCTGCGCCGCATCCTAGACATCAAATGGCAAGAGAAAGTCCCCAACACAGAGGTCCTGGCTCAAGCAAGCATGAGTAGTATTGCAGCAATATTAAGCCAAAGACGCCTCCGTTGGCTTGGACACGTCAAGAGGATGCAAACTGGTCGAATACCCAAGGATGTGCTTTACAGCGAGCTGGCGACAGGGAAAAGGTCGGTTGGTCGGCCATGTCTCAGATACGTGGACATATGCAAGAGAGACATGAAAGTAGCCAACATCGATATACAAAACTGGGAAAACCTGGCAGAGGATAGGTCCATGTGGCGGGCTATAGTGAAAGAAGGATCACTAAGAGCAGAGGAGCAAACTAGGGCAGAAGCAGTCGGGAAAAGAGCGAGGAGAAAGGCCAGGCAACACTGCCCCACTGCTTTCGTGTGTGTGTCATGCAGAAGAGACTGCCACTCAAGGATTGGTCTCATCAGCCACACCAAGAGCTGCAAATAATAAAGATAAATCTATCGTCTTTTGTAGACGGACAGATGCCATACAACGATTTATTTAAAAAAAAATATTTTTTTAAAAAAAAATTATATATTTTTTAAAATATTTTTTTTTAAATTTCCAATAATTTTTAAGTGATGGGTCGACTAATCCGAAGCCCTAAAATATTTATATTGAATAGCTTAAATAAGAAAAACAAAACTTCATTAATTAATCATTATGGGTTCCCGGGCCAAAACGTTGCAACATTTTAAATTTAAAACCCCTGCAGTATAGATTTTAGTCTGAATCATGCCTAATGTTTATATATAATACTATTATGTCAGAACTCGATAATTTGTGGAAAAAAATGTGTCTGTTCCCATGTGAAATAATTAATACTGATTTTTAAATTGAGCTAGATTACCTGTCACGCATTGCAGAAATGGCAGA
>CALYLW010002375.1:2500-37500 GCA_944989445.1 Ampullaceana balthica | reverse complement strand
GAGCTGCAGACGAAGGACTGAAATGTCTCACTGCAGCTAAGTTTTACAGTTGGTAGGAATGGTTTTTAAAAATCTACGCACGATATGTGCACAATTTAAACCTTATTGCGTCAAAAGGAACATTGAAAGGGAACGCCCACAGATCTAATATAATAAAAGCCCAAGTCATTCCGTAACGCTGAGGGACATAGTACAACAGTCCATATCAGTTTTAAGTAAGGTATCATTTTGTTTTCGAGATTAACAGCGCGTGTTGTGATTCTCGCCGTAAAATATTATGTGAAGTCATTGTTTGAGCTCATATTATAAGTTTGGAAAAGGGAACGATATAAAAAGAGGATTTGAGGAATTATAATTATAAAACACTTTGTTTACATTGCAGGAAGTTTAATATTTCGTATTTATCAAACAAGGGATAAGTTACTTGGGCTTTTGAAAAAATGGGCGCCCATAGCCCCATAAAACCCCTCTTATATACACGTTTTTGTTACGTCACAAATATCAAATCTAATAATAAAAACAAATAATATATAATATATATGCTTCTAGAAAAACGGTAAGGATTAATTTGCCTTTCTTAAATTGAGCTTATTGCAAGTGAGTTATTTTCGTATTTTATTCACAAAAAGTATCCTCAAATTCTGTTTTAAAAAGAAAGTGAAAATGATTTAATGATGGAGTCAGATGATTTAAATGCCGTCCGGGCGTAGCAGAAACCGTCCGCAGCAGAAACCGTCCGCCAATAACACGGCCAATTGCAAGCACCTGGGTTACACATCTTTCTACTTAACTCTACATTTATCACTCACAAAACCCTTCATTTTTTTCCCAGACATGTAACTCCTCCCCAAGGGCAAGTCTGTAAAAAACATTTCTTCCGAGCGTTAAGATTTATCACCCTTGCTTGGCTCTTCGTTTTCCCATGATTCCACCGTTTGCCTCCCTTTTCTAGCCGGCGTGTCGCAGCTGCGGTCCCGCCAATGTTTAAAGTTCCGCTTGAAAGTCATCCCACCTTCTGAAGAGTTTGAGAGCGATTGTTTTTGTGACAAGGTGGCGTGGTGTATCCATCCTCATCCCAGCCCCCAGGGACTCAGACATGGAGTTGTGTGGTACAAGCTGGCGTGGTGTATCCATCCACATCCCAGCCCCCAGGGACTCAGACATGGAGTTGTGTGGTACAAGCTGGCGTGGTGTATCCATCCTCATCCCAGCCCCCAGGGACTCAGACATGGAGTTGTGTGGTGTATCCATCCTCATCCCAGCCCCCAGGGACTCAGACATGGAGTTGTGTGGTGTATCCATCGTCATCCCAGCCCCCAGAGACTCAGACATGGAGTTGTGTGATACAAGCTGGTGTGGTGTATGCATCCTCATCCCAGCCCCCAGGGACTCAGACATGGAGTTGTGTGATACAAGCTGGTGTGGTGTATTCATCCTCATCCCAGCCCCCAGGAACTCAGACATGGAGTTGTGTGATACAAACAGCGCATCAGTTA
The DNA here is from genome assembly GCA_944989445.1 of Ampullaceana balthica. Lineage (NCBI taxonomy): Eukaryota > Metazoa > Mollusca > Gastropoda > Lymnaeidae > Ampullaceana > Ampullaceana balthica. The sequence goes on along the minus strand of CALYLW010002375.1, from coordinate 36,004 downwards.
ATTTGCTGCAGCTAAACCAGAAAATATATTTGAAAATAGGAACGAAAAAAACAATGGGAATAATTTATGAAACAGGGAATTAAAATGCTTTCAATCGGCTACGGCAGCGGTTCTAAAGATGGGTGATACCAACACACAGGGGCATTTGAGTGAACAATGGCGGTGAACTCTCAGTAGTAGATTTATTGGTCCCCGGGGGAAAGTGGGGGGGGGTTTAAGTTAAAATAAATGTAATCATATTTTAACAAAGATAAATACATAAACATTAATAAACAAACAAACAAACAAACAAAAAACAAACAAACAAACAAACTCTGAGTGGCATAATCCTAGCCACAAATATCTGGATATCCTCGACAACAAAGCATATGGGCTTAAAGTTAGTCTTTTATTATTTATTAAAGGGAACCTAAACGCCAAATGTTTGAATAAAACCGTTAGTTAGACACACATATTAAAGGGAACCTAAACGCCAATGTTTGAATAAAACCGTTAGTTAGACACACATATTAAAGGGAACCTAAACGCCAATGTTTGAAGAAAACCGTTAGTTAGACACACATATTAAAGGGAACCTAAACGCCAATGTTTGAAGAAAACCGTTAGTTAGACACACATATTAAAGGGAACCTGACCTAAACGCCAATGTTTGAATAAAACCGTTAGTTAGACACACATATTAAAGGGAACCTGACCTAACGCCAATGTTTGAATAAAACCGTTAGTTAGACACACATATTAAAGGGAACCTTGAACCTAAACGCCAATGTTTGAATAAAACCGTTAGTTAGACACACATATTAAAGGGAACCTAACGCCAATGTTTGAAGAAAACCGTTAGTTAGACACACATATTAAAGGGAACCTAAACGCCAATGTTTGAATAAAACCGTTAGTTAGACACACATATTAAAGGGAACCTGAACGCCAATGTTTGAATAAAACCGTTAGTTAGACACACATATTAAAGGGAACCTGAACGCCAATGTTTGAAGAAAACCGTTAGTTAGACACACATATTAAAGGGAACCTGAACGCCAATGTTTGAAGAAAACCGTTAGTTAGACACACATATTAAAGGGAACCTTGAACCTAAACGCCAATGTTTGAATAAAACCGTTAGTTAGACACACATATTAAAGGGAACCTAAACGCCAATGTTTGAAGAAAACCGTTAGTTAGACACACATATTAAAGGGAACCTTGAACCTAAACGCCAATGTTTGAATAAAACCGTTACTTAGACACACATATTAAAGGGAACCTGAACGCCAATGTTTGAAGAAAACCGTTAGTTAGACACACATATTAAAAGGGAACCTGAACCTAAACGCCAATGTTTGAATAAAACCGTTAGTTAGACACACATATTAAAGGGAACCTAAACGCCAATGTTTGAAGAAAACCGTTAGTTAGACACACATATTAAAGGGAACCTAAACGCCAATGTTTGAATAAAACCGTTAGTTAGACACACATATTAAAGGGAACCTGAACGCCAATGTTTGAAGAAAACCGTTAGTTAGACACACATATTAAAGGGAACCTGAACGCCAATGTTTGAAGAAAACCGTTAGTTAGACACACATATTAAAGGGAACCTTGAACCTAAACGCCAATGTTTGAATAAAACCGTTAGTTAGACACACATATTAAAGGGAACCTAAACGCCAATGTTTGAATAAAACCGTTAGTTAGACACACATTTAAAAGATGATACGATCAGTGGAACATTTACAGTCCTTTGGGATCACTTCATAAAGTCAATCAAAATATTGATCAAAATGTTGATTGCAATATTGACTTGACTGATGATGTTAGTACAATTTTTCTGCCCGATATATAGACGTAATAAAAACAATTTGCATTTGATAAAACGACATAATAAAACAAATTATCTTTTTATAGAACAAAAGTTTATGTTATGTGCGGTCATCGATAGCGATTGGTCCCGCAAACACATATGACTCCTATAGCCAATCATTTTGAACACGTTTACGCGGACGTTCGAAACGAGTTATTTTTGGTGAGAGGGGGAAGAATTTGTTGTACCCACAATAGAGGTAAAAGACAAGCACTCTGAGCTATAAGATATTAATATTGACTTAGAGATAGCACAAAGAGACGAAATAAAAAAGATGGTAAAAGAATTCAAAGAGGTGATTTCCGACATCCCAGGAAAAACAACAGTAGGCGAACATATAATCAAACTCGTGGACAAGAAACCAAAACCTTAAAACCGTACACAATCCCGTCACACATGGCAGGGAAATTAAAAGAAGAAATCAATCTGATGCTAAAGTTGGGTATCATAGAAGAATCAAAATCACCCTATTCTTCGCCCTTAGACCTGATAAAAAAGAAAGACGGCTCAGTACGCACGTTTCTCTTCCAAGACTTTATTTTGAGTTATGCGCGCTGGGATTTATAGTCAAAAGCTCTGTTTTTACGAGTTATTTATTTTAACTATAATGAATAGTATTATTGACGTGATGCACATGTATGCCGGTCGAAACGGCTGTTGGAGGGGAGTTACTACATGCCACCGAACGGTGGCGGAACGTCCTTTGGACCGGCTTTGTTGCTCGTTTGTCATATTTCCCGAAAATGACACATATGTCAAGTCTCAGGATTTTAATTTCTAACTAGATGCTTCAAGGTTTTAGCAATCCCAAGCGAATAGGATCTCAATTGTTTGCGCATGCGTAGAAACACAATCTTTTAAAATAATTTAAAAATTTAAAGAGCTATTATTTATTGATAAAAGTAGGAAATAATATCATTTTGAATCCCACGCAAACGTTAGTGAGAAAGAAATTTCGCCCATTTCGGTTTATACCGCTTAAATGAGGTCATTTAGCGGCTTTTGTGACTTTCGCAGCGCAGCCGTGTTGAAATAAAAATACGTTCATATGTTTAGAACCCCTGTGGAAGACACGCAAGACATGGCGTAGACTTTTTCAATGAAATCGGCAATTTGGTTTGCTACAACGGTTGAGATGTTTTGTCACTGCCGACCGCGACAATTGTCACGTGGTCTCCCGGACTTAAACAGACAGCATCTACACGGGGAAACCCGAGAGCCCTATATCTAAACGGCCGTCTGGGTGAAATGGATACGGGGCTCTCTCCGTTCTCTTCACCCCAACACCCCCCCCCCGATTTTCCGCGTTGTCTCGCCGTGGGGTCAGCTGAGTCTGGTGGCAGGAGATACGATTGTACACATTGTGCACTGTATTCCTCCGAGAGGTGCGACAACAAAAAGTCGCCCCTGCGGAAGAGATGAGACAAAATCAGACGAAATAAAGGGAATATTGGGATCATCCATCGGCTTAGGAGATCTAACTCTATAATGGTCACCAGGGTGGTCACACGGAAAATATTTGGGGAATAAATAGGATCATGATAAGCTGTGCGCACGGAAAAAGGCTGCGGATTGAGGTTGGTGATAACAAAATATTTGCATTTTGAAAGATTTGCTGGTACAATGTGTTTAGAGTACAACTAATGCCTCTGAGGTCCATCGGTCCTGTACAATATACGGACCTTTGTATGAGAGGTAGTGATAAAAATATCACAGGTTGATTTGTGTGTTGCCCCCCACCCCCCCACACAAAACAAAAAATGTGTTGACAGAGGCAAATTGTTATGGCCAAAAAGGCAAGAGAGACACCCAAATATCCAGTGGACACGGCTCCTAAATCAGATGCAAAATTTGACTCCAGCTGGTAATAACGCAGCTCTTTGTACCAACAGTTGACTCTAGCTGGTAATAACGCATTTTTTATACCTACAGTAGACTCCAGCTGGTAATAACGCAGCTCTTTGTACCTACAGTTGACTCTAGCTAGTAATAACGCATTTTTTGTACCAACAGTTGACTCTAGCTGGTAATGACGCAGTTTTTTATACATACAGTTGACTCTAGCTGGTAATAAAGCAGCTCTTTGTACCTACAGTTGAATCTAGCTGGTAATAACGCAGTTTTTTTATACCTACAGTTGACTCTAGCTGGTAATAACGCAGCTCTTTGTACCAACAGTTGACTCTAGCTGGTAATAACGCAGCTCTTTGTACCAACAGTTGACTCTAGCTGGTAATAAAGCAGCTCTTTGTACCTACAGTTGACTCCAGCTTGTAATAACGCAGCGTTTTCTAAACACGGCTCAATTAAAGCATTGTGTTATTACAGCGGTGTCACCTTACATTGCTGCCATCACGTGATTCAATGTCACAGTTCGTCCCTCATGGCGTAGGTAGATGCCGCCCGACAGCGCGTGTCCGACCTCGTAGGCGTTTATTTAAACTGATCTTATGAAGTGTACTTTCTTTATAATAAATTCGCCGTCTCATTTGACTTAAAAGATGAAATTCTTCAACTCATTTCAACCGTGACACGAAAGTTTACATTAAAAAAAAAGGTTTTGGTCACTTGTGACAAACGTCGCGTGCCAAAAGACCCTTTTGTGGCACGCGAAACACAAGGCTAACATTTTGACTAAGTCCTCTTTGTAGTTGATAAATATTTGAATCCTTAATTCTGTTCAAGACAAAGAACTTAAAGAGTTTCAACGTAACGTATAGTGAGCTATACAAAACAACAGGAAAACATTGAGAAAAATTGAATAATACAAAAATCTAATAATTTTGGATGATAAGTTTAGAGTGACTCGAGTGAATTTTTAGGAGCGTAAAACTGCATCCTGTAACTTTCGGCACAACCTCCCCACCACACACACATACACACACACACCACACATACACACACATTCTAATTGAAGATAAAGTTGGCGGTTATCAAACGTTTTAAATTCTTGTCTTTACAACATCTTAATTCTTGTTACTGGCACCGAACAATGACAGTGGCCAATGTTATATTATGATGAATTATTTTCAATGCTGTATCGCGTTTACATGAATGTTATGGCTTCGGTTATCTTGATAAGCACATTGCGATTTTTTTCCAGATAACATTTTCTTTGTCAAACATATTAAATTTTAATCCCCCACTTTGCGAAGCTTCCTTTGACTCTTTGTTCTTGAGTAGCAGCAGGCGATCATTGTTACTCCAGCGAACACTTCAAGTCAAGAACATAGGCCACCAATGAAAGTCTTAAGTCTTCCATGTATCTTGGGCCATTGCCTCCTGCATCTTACAGGTAAGGCAAAGTCTTTTTTCTTGGTCAACATCTTTTCGGCTTACCCGAGTGTTCCAGTTCAGGGTCTGACTTGTATATGAAGCAGGTTTTCGTAGAGCATGGCCAATCCACCCCGCCCATCGCCACTGGAGAATCTCTTGATCTGTCGGCTCCCGCCTAGTCCGCTGCCACAATTTCAGGTTGCTGATTTTGCCAGGCCCACTTTGCCAAATAGTCGCAAATATTACCACTTTGTCCCCTCCACCCCCACCCCCCACCCCCAAACCCATATTATTCTCCATCAGAGCGTAAACGAAAACTGAAGATGTCATGTAGTGACATCGAATGAATCAGAATCCTGGACTGCCACACAGATGACCTCGATTCACCAGGTCCCTCTTCCACCGTGACAACGAGTTACCCTATGTTAACATCACATTCATCATTGTTGCTCTTCTTCTTATAATAGTAATGATAATCTCATCACTTTGAGAGCGACGTTATAAAGTACTTTTCAACCCCCTCCCCCCCCCGCCCCGCTTCCATTGGTCCGCTGAGCTAGTGACACTCATTGTTACTCTCTGAATAGGGGGAAATGTGAATTTAAGAAATGCGGGAAAAAATGAAATATTTTCAAGACCAGGTCGTAGAAAGCTGGTGTTGAGAAACAGAGAGTTTTGAGGTAAAAACTACAACATTATACATTAAGAAAACTTATCTTTAAAAAAATATTAATAATAAAAAAATTATTTTTTTAACAAATCGTGGTAACTTATGTTTTTTCCACAATTTCTTTGCGTATGACGCCCTTTAATAGTCGTTAGTGAGTTTGTGACATCTCACATATGACGCCCTTTAATAGTCGTTAGTGAGTTTGTGACATCTCACATATGACGCCCTTTAATAGTCGTTAGTGAGTTTGTGACATCTCACATTTCCAGGTAACGGCTCCAAAAAATTGGGAAAACTTCAGGGGTATCACGTGTTAGACTCTCTTTGAAACTTTTCGATAATGTAACAATCGATGCCTCAGACTTTTTCTTTTTTTTAATTTAAAAACCAAATCTGCCACCAGTTTCTGTACAGATCTTTACCCCATCCCTCTACTTACAGATAACATGTGCACTAGATTTTAGTTGCTACTTAGTTAACGGTTTTAGGCTTTTGTGTATGTGCATCATCCGTGCATGCTCTTGAGGGTGTTCTTAATATATACACACATAACATCTACTGTCTAACACATTCCATCTTCTCATTTAATGCATTCATTTCTTTCATAGATTCCTGTGATCTGCGAAAAATGACACCTACCTTCCCCCCCCTCTCCCCCCCCACCCCCAGCCGTTATCCTAACCTGGCATCTACAACCCTGTTCCACGCTACGATGATTCTAAAAGAATTTTGAAATACCCGCACAATAGATACATTTTCCCTCCGCCATTCTGCCCCCGCCCGACAGTCCTTGCCCGAAAGTTAACAAAACATTCGATGATTTACTTTACAGCCCATAGAACAATGTCGTCCGTTTGGAGTGTGTCCTGGATGTGCCCTGCTGAACAGACAGCGTTAAAATTCACGCATGAATTACTTCAAACATTTCGAACATCTAACGGGTCTTTTTAGGCTACTTGTTCATAACCAGGTCGGACGCTTGAGAGACACTGAAAGACTGTTGAAGAGCTTGGCGTTGAGCTTTGCCGAAACTGTCGACGTTTAGTGTCAGTTTGTACAGAGGCGGACATTCAAGAGTTTGATGGATGGTAAGGATGGGGGGGGGGTGGACATACCGAGATACATTTCTAACTTTAAAAAAAAATTAACAGGATAATCCTTTTAACTAACATTTGACGCGTCTTCTCGCCGGACATTAACATTACAGTAATGTAATTTTGACAACTGATGTAGAGGACGAAACAAATCTTTGCATCAATTTGTTACAAAGACCCGACTATAATGACCCCATAACTGTCTCTCTTATTATATCAATCACATTTTATTTCGATCCAATCTAATTCGATTAGTTCGGCCTAACTAATGTTTAGAAATGTTTAATTTTTATATGTCTCAAAGATATATCTATAGTCATATTTTTTAGGAAGAGAAATGAAAGCAGGGTGCAATGAGTCCATGTTCATGTCGATGTCCATGTCGATGTACGAGTCTTTAAAAATTTTGGAGGCTCAGCAAAACAAAAATTATTATATTATTTTAAAAAATCTCCCTTTCACTTATCACGGAATTAAACATTTGTTGGCGGACATCATTAGGAACAACTAGTACATGGAATGGGCCGACACAACGACTCCCAGAACAAGAAGTACAAGGAATGGGCCGACACAACGACTACCATGCAGAACAAGAAGTACAAGGAATGGGCCGACACAACGAATACCAGAACAACTAGTACAAGGAATGGGCCGACACAACGACTACCATGCAGAACAAGAAGTACAAGGAATGGGCCGACACAACGACTACCAGAACAACTAGTACAAGGAATGGGTCAACACAACGACTACCAGAACAACTAGTACAAGGAATGGGTCAACACAACGACTACCATGCAGAACAACTAGTAAAAGGAATGGGCCGACACAACGACTACCAGAATAACTAGCACAAGGAATGGGCCGACACAACGACTACCAGAACAACTAGTACAAGGAATGGGCCGACACAACGACTACCAGAACAACTAGTACCAGGAATGGGCCGACACAACGACTACCAGAACAACTAGTACAAGGAATGGGCCGACACAACGACTACCAGAACAACTAGCACAAGGAATGGGTCAACACAACGACTACCAGAACAACTAGTACCAGGAATGGGCCGACACAACGACTACCAGAACAACTAGTACAAGGAATGGGCCGACACAACGACTACCAGAACAACTAGCACAAGGAATGGGTCAACACAACGACTACCAGAACAACTAGTACCAGGAATGGGCCGACACAACGACTACCAGAACAACTAGTACAAGGAATGGGCCGACACAACGACTACCAGAACAACTAGCACAAGAAATGGTCCGACACAACGACTACCAGAACAACTAGTACAAGAAATGGTCCGACACAACGACTACCAGAACAACTAGTACAAGGAATGGGTCGACACGACTACCAGAACAAATAGTACAAGGAATGGGCCGACACAACGACTACCAGAACAAATAGTACCAGGAATGTGCCGACACAACGACTACCACAACAACTAGTACCAGGAATGTGCCGACACAACGACTACCAGAACAACTAGTACAAGGAATGGGCCGACACAACGACTACCAGAATAACTAGTACAAGGAATGGGCCGACGCAACGACTACCAGAACAACTAGTACCAGGAATGGGCCGACACAACGACTACCAGAAGAGTGCAGCCAATCACCCCCCCCTTCCAAACTGACCAGAGGAGGGAGCTGGACCAACCTTCACCGGAGCATGGTGAGTCCAATGAGTACGGAGTATTTTCCTTCGAACTCGCCCTTCATCAAGGACTCAAACTGCCGGCGTTGTAGCCTAGCCTCCAACAGTAGCGCACCTGTAGACTTGGTGCACGAGCTTGGCACAGTGGGCGGGTTCGGAGCGGTGGAAAAGTCATGCACTAAGACGAAATGGTATGGCGCTGTCCAGGTGATGGCACGTGTTGCGAAGGTATAGGCCACGACTTTTAAAGGCGTTGTAGCAAGGCTTACAGAATATGTACGTTATGTAGAATGTAGAAGAAAAGTTCGATTGATATTTCCAGACATCCCTGGATTCCCACCCCATCCCACTATGTTTGAATCTTTTTGGTTGAAAAAATAATTTTAAGAATAAAAAAAAACACTATTTTAACCAGTGTTATTTTCTGGCTACAGTTGTAGTAGATACAAGGAACCCCGGATAAAGTTGCCGATGTTATTGCAAATGTCGTAACTAAGACAAGGAACGTGCAAGGAACATTTCAGATACAGTCTTTCTCCCACCGGGGCCCTGCTTAGATCCAGCGGTTCCCAGGGCATGGCCTAAAGATGGAATACCCCCAGAAATGACGAGGAAACACAATGTCCATTGTGAGCCGAACAGTAATTAAATAAGACTTTTGTACCACCAGGGGCGGCGGGTTGGTGTGGAAGGGAGGTTGAAGATAAAAAGTTGAAAGTCCGCGTTGGGCGGTAATTTTAAAGAAAAATATTTTAGAGGGTTGTCCTTTTCAGCGTACGCAGTTTATCTGGCTCAGGTGGTCTCAAAGTCCACGACTCGGACCCCGGATGGCACGACTTCCCCCACTATTTCTGCTAAAGACGTTTCACTGGCATCTGGGGTGTGCGCCCCCAACCCCTCGGCACACCTCACACGAGTTACTGTTATGAAATATAAGGGGTAAGGGGTGGAAGGGGCTATTTTTCAGAAAAAGTACGAATCAGTAGCGCTTGAAACTCGCGTACCCAAAATTCTCGCAACGTGCCCGATTTTCCGTTATAGTCATAGCAATGAAATTCTGGAACAGTGCGTAGCATTATGTTACAGTGCTTGAACTCATGTTACGGTGCTTGAAATTCTGCGAGCGGCCCCCGAATATCTCCTACAGCTGCCGTAACTCAATTCCGGTGCATGGATTATAGAGCAGAGAGCCGTGAGCTTTGAAAATACCAGGGTGTGCGCGCACAATCCTGGGTATGTCATTATAAGCTCTAATAATCTGGTAGCGACATGAAGGGGAGGCAATTTATGTACAATTATGAACAGCGGGACGAGTAATTAAGAGTTGTAGTTCTTTGTCAGTGACTAACCTAGCAGACGGAAGAAGGTGGTTCCCGCGAACAAAATTTCGGTGTCCCCCTGTTGTGAGAAGGGGTTGTCGCATATGTAACGGTTTCAAATAATCTATCTTCACTTTTTTCTCCTAGACAAAGGTAAATTTGTTTGGGGGGTCGGGGGGGGGGTATTCGGACTAAAACAAGTTCGGTGATCACGGAATCATTCCCCCATCCCCCTTTCAGATTATGGATTTAGACAGGCGTTTCCCGATGGCACTTTAAAAAAACAAAACAAAAACAACGTAAAATTTGTTGAAAAAAATCGGAGTTTTTTGTTCGAGGATAAGGAATGAGACTATTAAAATGCCCGATTGATAGACATTGGGGCGGGGGGCGAAGATGGGTTAAAAGCATTTCGAGTTGATGTTGCAACTGTCCATTGGCGAGGTAAGGTTGATGTCAACGGGCGTAAAAGAATTTCACAAACGCCCCCCCCGGTTTAACCCCCTCCCCCGGTTTAACCCCCCCCCCAAAAAAAAATAATCAGAATCCGCAAAATCTCCTTTCAAGTCACTGGAAACTAGTCGCCTGAGTAAGAGAATGCAGGCACTGCACAAATAAGTACGAAATCATAACTATCGCCCCGGGCGTGTCCGCCGTGTGACCACGCAGGGACTGACCAGTCCCTCAAACACGCGCACAGGTCGAACAAAGACGCCAAGCAACGCGAGAGTTCAAACAGCAATCAAAGCGATAAGTCCTCGTGTCTGGCCCCAGCACCGCGCCAAGACAACATAATGCGCTCTGTGCTGATATCATGCGTGAGCCTGGTGCTCCTCGGTTACTTTTGTCTGAGGCTTTAATGCCAGCAACAAGCTGCCAGGCCCCCGAGAACTTAACCACCTGAGCTTAAACTTAAACCTTCAACTTAACCACCTGAGCTTAAACTTAAACCTTCAACTTAACCAGCTGAGCTTAAACTTAAACCTTCAACCTAACCACCTGAGCTTAAACTTAAACCTTCAAATTCCGAATTAATTCCAAGTAAAATGATAACAATATATAAAATACAATTTTATAAACAAAACACAATCGAATCAGAAAACGAAAATTCGTGAAGAGGATTTGAGGGCCATTTGCTGTTCACGGCTAGGGATTTAAGAGGAAGAAAATATTTTCATTTAATTTTTTATTCTCCAAGGAAAAAACAACAAAATATTATTTGTAAAAAAAATGCTGATGTTGTTTTATTTTTAAAAAATAATAAAATCAGTGTTTTGATTTTGGCCAACATCACTAGAAATCGCCTTCAATCGCTTTAAGCAAAATTTAAATTTTTTATATATATATATTTTTTTTACCTGATCATGATTTTGGAAAATATTTAATTTCCTGAATCTCCTGTTTCTTGTTTTGAATTGTTGGCCGATAATGGCATCTCTTGTCTTTTAATTTTCGAGTGTAACGATGTCATGATCCATTAATTATTTATTTGACATGGCCTTGAACTCAGTGTCACCTCGTATATCATCAAGTGCCCTAAGTATCTTGATGGTAGAAATAAATTGTCCTTGCAATTAATTTTTAAAAATTTCCTCAAGCTACTGATACCCGTCATATTTGATTGTTATTTTCAACAAATTTCAGGCATCCTTTTTATAGAAAGCAAGACGGAAGTTAACAATTTATGTAAATTAAACTAGTTCCACGAAGGACACACAACGAACAACAGCAGTTTAGACGCATTCTGATAAATATGAATAGCTGAAAACATGGTTGAATATTTATGCTTGTAAATCCCTCTCATTATCATTTTGATAAATTCATTGATCCTGCCTCGACGTCCACATTCTTCCTATTTGATTTGTGTCCTTAACTTGGTGCAACCCATCTTTCTTTTGTTTGTTTTTTTTTGTTTTTTGTTGTTTTGTTTTTAACCAAGAAAAACACTGCTGAAGTAACTTCGAGTACGAACTCTTCCTATACCAGACCCCCAACTGAAGTCACCAGCTGCCCCGTGCCCAACCCGCCTCCCCAACCTTTCTTTACCCAGTAATCTAACAGCGTCTGTCTGCCTGTGCACTGTGCACTGTACACATTTTTGGACCCACCCATCTTCGGATTAGGGAAATCAACCTGCCGACCATGGGTAGGTAATCCGCTTTATTCCGCCAGTTCTTCCCTCTTTTGTCTCTTTTTTTTTAAAAGGGGGGTTGTCTCCCTCAATGTAAGACAGGTACTAATACATCCGACGGTCCAGGCAATGTTCTTTAATCCAGTTTCTGTTATAAACTCGTCGGTGTTAGTGTTATGCATACTGTGATAACGGTCATGATTGCCGTGCGGTCAACGCCTCTGGGATACTACAGACTACCGAAACCACTACATACCTGGCTAAGTGGAAATAGAGATATAGCGTTATTAGGATGAACCAGCCTTAATTCCACAGATGACGTCTACATTGTTAAGTTATTTTTGTTAGAGTCATCTGATTTTACCAGCCTAAATTCTAATTCGATTTTATTTCAAACGAGCAACCAAGCCCGTCCAAGGACGTTCCGCCACCGCTCGGTGGCATGTTGTAACTTCCCTTCAACAGCCGTCTCTACCGGCATACATGTGCATCACGTCAAAAATACTATTCATTATAGTTAAAATAAATAACTCGTAAAAAAACAGTGCTTTTGACTATAAATCCCAACGCGCATAACTCAAAATAAAGTCTTGGAAGAAATACTGCACCAAAAATAACTCGTTTTGAACGTCCGCGTAAACTTGATATGATTGGCTGTAGGAGTCATGTGTGTTTGAGAGACCAATCGCTATAGATTACGGGACAGAACTTAGCCTTTTATTATATAGGAGAGGAGATGCTAAACTGTTTGGAAGAATTTATCCAACTTTAACGTATTTAAAAAAAATATGTATTTACAGTAACCCACAAAAACATAATTCAGTAAATGAAAAAACTTTAAAATTGATGTTTTAGTGTATAGTTTAAATTTTACAAAATATGTATTCATGTAGTCGTTTATAATGAATATTTTTATCTCTGAATTTTTTTTGTTACAACATGTATTATTTCTGAAATGTTCCTGCTATAGTCTATGATTGTCAGCTATTAAAACTCGTGTTTAGTTCTCACGACCCCAGACATCCCATAAATCCCGGGAACAAACTAAGCGGAATCGTACTGTACTATAAATGTACAGGTCAAAAGTCTGAGTTCGTGGAATGGTTTGGGAGTCCCTGTCAATGGGGTTAAAGGTCGATTTGTTGTGTTTAATGAAACAATTTTGAAGGAAAAAAAAATATTACTAACTAAAGTTGGGGCAAATGTAATTTTCTCACGAGGCCTCGAGTGCTTCTTTTGTGTGGTCTCCCCTTTGCGACCAGGTCAGTCACCTAAATATAGGGCGTTTAGTATACAAAAAAAGTGTCTGGGGTGGGGAGGTAGAAGGGTGGAGTGTTTAAAAAAAACAACAACACCGAATGGTTATTTCCAAATTTCCCAGTAGTCTGGCGTGAACTGTCAGCCCGGGTTTTGTATGGGTATTGAAGCTCAGACCCAGACCACAGTAACATCGCTCCTACGTGCGGTCAGCCTTTACAAGCCCGTGACTAAGTGGGTCATTATCCGATACTCGCCAGTCGAACTGTCCCGTTTCATTTTCTAGCAGTGGGTCGCTCTTCATGGTTCGACAACTTTTGGTGGTGCCCCCATAATGGTTTGAGAAACTTTTTTCAAAGGGCATAACGTCATCTTCACGCGGGGGATTTTTGAGTAATTAAAAAAAAATATATATCTAGCACTTTCAATTATTGAATGGATCACATCTGGCTTTGAGGCATTGGAATGATTTCGGGTGGCGGTTAAAAACTTCAGATCTACACTCCAGGGATATTTGGCATTTTTTCAGATTACTGATTTTTTTTTGGATTCTGTTCTGTAATTCAGGAGAAACACATTTTTAAAATAGAAGTTTAAAAAAAAATGAATGAGCATCAACATTTTTAGAGATATGGTGACGTCAGCTCAATCATCGGTTAATACAAAACGAATTAAAGAAAAAAAAAGAAAGAAAAAAAAAGCTTAAATAATATCACAGACTCGTAGTCTTTGATGGTGAACTGTCTGAAGAACAAACTTAAAATATGTTAATTAAGATAGTTATTTTAGCTACTTTTTTTAATTGAAAATACACCGATCAAACGGATTTTATTATCTCTTTTGTTTTTCTTCTTCTTTGTTCAAAACAACACACACAAATAAAAAAAATGCACCAATCAATGAAAGGGACCATTATGACATTTATGTCATGCATCTAAGGATTGATTGTCTTGCAATGTTATCTCGGTGCATATGAAGACTATCCACCGCCATTTCTTTCTAATGTCATCAGCTATAGCCTCTAATTTTGTCTTTTCCAAAAGTCTTTGCCAACATACGACACATAAGATATAAAGAATACGTAAGCAAAACAACAACAACAACAAACAACAAACAACAAACAAACAAACCATCACGCACATAAAGAAAACAAAAACCTCCGAGAATTTAAGTAAATATTTGTGTATTTATTCCAACGGATGATAAAAACACGATAACTCATTTTGTCATCCTCATCATTTTGACAGACATACTTCACTCTGTATACTTCAATAAATATGTACAAATTAACAAACATTACATTTCCTTTATGACTTCCCCGGATGTAAAAAAAAGTCATGTGACGTCGGCGAGAGCACTTAGCGGGGACATGTGCATGTGCACAATTGGCGCATGCGTACTTGTCTTTGTGGGTTCGTGGGTTTTAGATAAATCCAAACAAATCATCATCTTCAAATTTAGTATTTAATGAAAAGGTCGTCTTTAAAGGTAGCCTTAAACAAGTGAGTTCTTAATTTTAAACATAACCAAATTTGTTATTTTTAATCGGATTGAACACGTCAATTAATAAATATTGGTTCATCTCCACTTGGTCTCGCTTTGCCGTACACATGAAATCTAACAATAAAGTGAATACTAAAGAGTTAAAGGAATCTAATACAATATCATTGTGTGATTGTGGCGAGTAGATCCACAAGTGATTTAATGAGCGGTGCTGATGTGACTTGAGCCTGACGCTTGTGCGCTACGCTAATGAAGGTGATTTCTCTATGGCTAGGCGTGAAGATTGATTTAAATAAATTAAAAAACAGTTAAGTGCACAAATTTCAAATGTCAATGATTGTAATCGAGATTGATGGAGCATTCGCGGATAATGGTAATACGACAGTCGGATGAAACGTAGATGAAAAACCTCTTTGTAGAATTGAACAAAAAAATACTATACAAAATTGTCACTATGGTAAGCTGCACTAAGACAATGAGTGACGTAATCCTGAGTTGTTTAATATGTTCTGGATATTTCTTCCCAAGTTCCAATTCATAAAATCGCTTCTAGAAAATGGTGAATGTTTTTATAAAGCCTATTTACCTTTTGTAATATGAATGGTATGGATTACGCACCATCCGGCAAAATCACTGCCTGCCCCCAGTTCTTTGTACCAGTTTCCGGCACTGTTTTATCTTCAAGAACTGAAACAAATTTATGCTGTTTAAATAAAGTTTAGACGAAATGATGAAAGACTATTCTTGGTATAGAAGGAAGAACGCTTTACTCCATTTCCAATATTTCATTGAAAAGGGAGGTCATTAACATTTGCCTCTCGTTTAAGTCCCTTGTGAGCTTTCAATACATCCATATTGATATTTAGAATTAGAATTATGTTTCAAGATGCCTTTAAAACATTTAGAATAAGGGTTATAAATATATCCTTTTTAAAAAAAAGCATTCTGATGTCTAATAAATAATTTAAAGTGACATTTTCATCTTGAAAACTGATATAATCTTGAAAAATTATTGTTCAAACTATTTGAGAGAAAAAAAAGTCGTTCAAAGTTTAAACAATGTCTTAGCTATAAGCACCACGCAAGTTGTTAGTTTAAAATTATTTATTTTACATCCATGGATATGAGAATTTTGAGGTGTAGACCTAAGGTAGCCGAGGGAACGAATCGTGTCCTACCTTTCCAACCAATTTAATACAAAACTTTCTGAAAACAATTGACTGCTGAAAGAGAAAAAATGGGTGAAACACGTGATAACGAATGAATAAATACAAGCATGGTTTAAAAAAAAACAAAAAAAAACCAACATGTTAGGTTAGGTGCAGAGCCGTGGTTTTTTTTAAAAAAAAGTAAGACTCAGTAAAATGCCAACATCACGCTGCAAGTACTGAAATCTCTCTTTGCTACATAAATGCACAACATACGGGTCCCGTGGTGCAATATTTCAACATTTTATAAATACATGTATTCGTTGTATCGCTCCCCGCATTTATGATGAAATGAACATCATGGTAAGTTCATTATGGCCTTAGACAACAAAGACAACATTAGTTCATGAATTGGTTCATTTGTTCATTCAAACACCACAAAACATTCATAAATGAACTTTATTACTTAAAAGAAACAACTATATTATTATGCTTCTATTTTGATTGCCGTTGTTGTCAATACTGAAACACTGTCATTGTAACGTTGCTGTTGTGTGTTACGGCTGTTGTGTGATGCTGTTTTGTGTTGTGTGTAGCTGTTGTGTTGCTGCTGTATGTTGCTGTTGTGTGTTGTGTTTAGCTATTGTGTGTTGCTTTTGTGTGACTTTATTTTGAACTTCGCAATATTACAGTTCCACAATCTAAACAAATTAAAATTAACATTTCAAGATTAAAAGACAAAATAACAGATACATTTGAAATTATTTTACCTCTGTACACATGTACAATGTACACATTTAAAGTTGTACTGAGTTTAAAGAGAAATGAGAACCAGCTGACAAGAGCTGAGGTTTTTGGAAGACAGCATTTTTAAAATAAAAACAACTAAACTAAAATCCTTCAGAATTTCCCAAAAGCAATAAAAGGCAGTGTACCAAAAATCTGATTTTGGCCGTAAAAAATGTGATCTGAAAAATTTTGATGGTTAATCTTTGGTTTTATGTCTTTGTTGACTTATCCCGCACAGTAGTAGACTGTAGACTGGAATGGGTCGCGTTATTGGTATTTTTCTGGGTACTTGAGAGTCCTTGAATATTCAGTAAACTCAAGAAGTTACCAGAACACTATAAGAAAAAATGCAGTGATATAATTTATTTGCCTTCGTATCGAATATTTCAATCATTACGTCCATTTGATGAATGGTCAAATGTCGCTATGTTCAAAAGATGTAATAGAAATGAACCAGGTGGTCCATAATTACTGTCAGTGTTAATGTTGTGAGTCATCAAGACAGAACAAAATATACATGGATGTGGTTTTAGACTCTAGACAATGGACTAAATGAAGGTCAGACAGAAACATGCAGTTATGCATTTTTTTTCTTTTCTATCTGAAAGGATAGGGGTGTTAGAAGTACCAAACACGATACCAAAGTCAATGATATCATACTTCAACACGATACCAAAGTCAATGATATCATACTTCAACACGATACCAAAGTCAATGATATCATACTTCAACACGATACCAAAGTCAATGATATACTTCAACACGATACCAAAGTCAATGATATCATACTTCAACACGATACCAAAGTCAATGATATCATACTTCAACACGGCTTAAGCTCAGCTCCCCAATAAACTTCCATTACATCTACTATAATATTGAAAAATAATATGTTTAAGCTGATGTTTAAGGATTTTGAAGTCACCCAAAAACTATTTAGCACCTGGTAATGTGCCTAGTCCCCAACAACTATTTAGCACCTGGTAATGTGCCTAGTCCGCAACAACTATTTAGCACCTGGTAATGTGCCTAGTTCCCAACAACTATTTAGCACCTGGTAATGTGCCTAGTTCCCAACAACTATTTAGCACCTGGTAATGTGCCTAGTCCCCAACAACTATTTAGCACCTGGTAATGTGCCTAGTCCCCAACAACTATTAAGCACCAGGTAATATGCCAACCTAAGAATGCATTTACATGTAAAGGTAATTTCATTACAGTTTCAAGTCTTTATACAACATTGGCGAGTTAAGAATTTAAACATATATTTTTATACACTATCCGCAATTTTAGACTCTTCGTGTGTCTCGTGGAAGACTTTTCTCCCACAGGTCCGCCTCAATGACACCGTGTGGGGTTAATCTAATGACACCGTGTGGGGTTAATCTAATGACACCATGTGGGGTTAAGCTAATGCCCTAAGTTTTGAGAGGTCCCACAAGTTAGAACAGATTTAACTGGAACCACAATACCTTCTCCTCACTCACCCCCAAAACACACACATACATACACACAGACTCACAAGTGAGATAAACTCAGGGATCAAGTCAAACTGGTTGAGAATCAGTTAGGGAATCAATTTAACATGGATAGAGGAGCCCCCCCCCCGGCCACTCGTGAAACATTAAATGTTGCACTGCCTTACGCCTCTGATGGCCGCCGCTTGGTATTACTATTTGCTCAAGTCGACAAAACGTCACTTATTTTGGGACTTTACAAAAACCCACCATAGGAATTGTTAAATTGTAATGCAATAAATAATAACACAATAATTCATTTTCATGGAAGTGAAACATTGAAAAACGCTATTTGAAAAGAAGATAATTTGGTTATGAGAAGATTCTCTAAATGAAGTCTAATGTCTTCTCGTTTAACGCTAACCGAAATCTGGTCCAGCAGTAGCCCTTACAAATTATGTGTTAAACGATGCTGATGTTTAAAGAGCGTTAATGTAAGGACAAGGGCGTTAATGTACGGTCAGGGGCGCTAATGTACGTAATCAATGATGGGCTGATGATCCGGGAATCTCCACGGACTGAAGCAACCAAGTACCACAGATGCGCCGATTGTCACGTGCGAAAATACTGGTCCCACATTATGCACTTCCCATCTCCCAGACGTCGAAATGCATTTATGTCTTTTTTGGTTCTGTACTTTATGAATAGTGTCTTTATAACGAAATATTAAAGCAGGGATCACACAACACTGTCTCGCAGTATTAAATTGTCTATTTCCCGTCTGAGCTCTTCAGGGTTTATTGTGTAACTTCCCGACGTGGTCGTTTTGTCGTCTTCCTCCTTGAGGCCCGGTGGGTGGTTCCACCTGTCCGACATCGGGTAAGTCCTGTCGGAGTAATGGTTGGCTCGACCCCCCGCAGACGCCGACGGTGCGTGCAGGGATCGGTCGGAGTTTGTGTGCCCCAGCCGCTCCATGCTCACACTCATCATCGGCGGAATCACCTGGAAATTGTTGTTGGGGTTCCCGTGGAACGACCGCATCAGGGAGCCGCTGCTCTTGTAGGGCGCCGCCAGGCGGTTCGGAGAGTCCTGGGTCAGGCTCCTTGATGGGTGCTGGTCCCGCGGCCTCCCCGCCAGAAGCTGACTGACAGGTCTGCCGGTGTTCCTGTAATGGGGTCTGTGGTAATTGGTCCCCGCTGAGACGTCCAGGACCGGTCTATTTTTGGAGGAATCGCTGCCGTCGGAAATTCCCGAGTCCATTCCGGAAGAGAGTGAACGATGCGGCGACGGGTGGTGAGACGGGGACTGCCGGATTTGTTTACCCGTGGTGGCAGGAAGTGACGTCTGCCGAGATGTTTTGGGCGGGTGGAGGCCATTTTGTTGGAGATGTCCTTGAACGTATGACCTTGGCTTGTCCCGCAGTAAAGATGCCGGATATATGATGTTGTGCTCTGAAAACAGGAGGAGGAAAAAAAACATAACAGGGTTAGTTGTTTGGCTAGAGTGAAATAAGTCATTTATTAAATCTTCCAGTTAGGTAATGTCTGGTAATATTTACACCTAAACACCGCATTACCAAATAATTTTGTTAAAAATAACATTTGACACAAAATCCAACTTAAATTAATTGAGCTCTAGGTACGGTTCTGTCTTCTGAACGAAAATCGCATAATTCCGTTCTCCTATACTCCACCCACTCAAAATCTATTTTTTTCTTTAAAAATGTGCTTTATAATTTATAACTTTTCATTTATACACAATAATGTATTTCTGAGCCATTAATCCTTAATCTTTGCATTCTTGTCCCATCTTGCTAGTCTTGAATCGTATGGAATTTTAAATTATGAAATTTAATGATGTTTTATAGCTTAAAAAATAATTAAATTTCATTCTATATTATAAAAATATAGAGTTTTGTTTAAATTTCCTCTATATGTATTTGCACCCCCCCCCTTGAATCTAGGGCTCTATGGGAACTCCGACTCGCTGAATGAGAAAAATTATAAAATATAACTAAACAACGTGTTATTTTAATAGTCGTTATTGTGTGTACATAATTTTAACCAAAAGGGTTAATTTTGATTAGTTCCATTAGATAAAAAAAATTAAGCGCGTTAAATAAAGAAAATGAGCACGAAGACATGCTGAAGTAGGAAAACTGAGTTGGCACAACGGCCATGAAGAGTCTACGGCCTACGGATTCATACATTCAAAGCTACAAAACACCATGCAGGGCCCAAGACTGGCTTATCAGGGTCAAATATTTAGTTCGGTATTTTTTTTACATTTTGATCTAAATTTTAATATTTATTATTATTATAATTCTTTACATTAAAAAAAATTACATGGAAAAGGGTGCGTTGAAGTCATAATTAGTCATAAAAGATATTATAATAGATATTGTTTGTATAAGTTATATACACAGAGAGAACAGAGCGAGAGAGAGAGAGAGAGAGGGGAGAGAGAGATATAGAGAGGGGGGGGAGAGAGGGAGAGAGAGAGAGAGAGAGAGATAGAGAGAGAGGGGGGAGAGAGGGAGAGAGTTTATAATATTGGAAAATATATCGAAAAAGATTTTTCAGCAATAGTTTTGTTAGTAGCAAGTTAACAGCGATTTTTAAAAAAATATATAAATGTATGCAGTGGCGTGGGGAAATGGTGTGAGGAGGAGGGTGACAACTCCGGACATGAGATTTTCCCACCGTGACTAAGGAGAGATGCCATTTTTATCAAGCAAGATAAGGAGCAAATTTTTGACCCCCCCACCCCCAGGGTTCTCTAGCTCCATTTACGCCACTGACACTACGTAAAATATGTAATATTTTTAATAAGAAAAGTAATCGCGGTTCTTCCAACCTAATAAAAAATCGAAGGCCCTAACAAGGCGCTTAACAAATTAAAAGTATCATGTGCACGAGCATAGAGTCCCCCTTGACTTCCAAACATCTTCAACTGAAAGAGTTTCCTGGGCGGTGACGATGAAGATCATGTCGTCTGAAAATCTAACAAATTAATGTTTAATGCAAATGATTTGGCGGAGCGGTGCCAGTGGTCCCAGTTTGAATGTCCTGGAGATCCGGACTAGAAGTCAGAAAATATGTTGAAGTAGATGTAGTTGATATTTCAGTCAGATCTGGGTTTTTTTCTTAGTTTTTTTTTAAAAAAGATGTAAATATGAGAAAACAATGAAGTTAACACGACTGGTATTTGGGATGCGCAATTAAAAACATTTCTTTGCTTAACAATGCTTGGTTTTCAATAGTTTTTGTTTACAACGTGTGCTTAAGATCGCCATTAAAGCCGTTTTGGAAAATAGGGCGCCAGTCTCTATGCACCAAGCCTGGCTGACCACTTACGATTTAGTGATTAAATGTCAAAAAATAGCTCAATACTTCAAGTTGTTTAATGGTATTGGAAATCTATTACACCCCATCACCGGAAATGAAACCATAGTTGTAAATATAAGTAATAAATGGCAAAACTATTAATTATGCGCGAAATCTATAACACACACCATGATGGTGTCAATCCCCACTTAGACTTATAAATATGTAAATCACTATAATTTGTTGTAAAATATAAAACCAATACGTGTTTATAAATACCTAGAGTGTGTAAAGCGCTACTGAGTTGCGAAAATGTAGGTTGTATATAGGGCACTAGTGCGTCGTTAATATAAGGTGTGTGTAAAGCACTAATGTTTTGTTAAGTAACTTGACGAGCCAACAAACCTCAGGTCCTATTATTTACACCGCCTTAGACTAATGAATGCCGGGCATCGAGGAGTTTTTGCCGCGCTAAAAAAAAGGAAAAAATAATAAATCAACCGTAAAATTTAAATGGAATCATTGTAAATGATCTAAGGGAGGTAAATCTATCTGGCATTAGGAGATCACAAAAAGGAGAGAGAAAAAACTTATCAAAGTTGCGCTTTAACGGAGTGTGAACATTTTCATTGGGAAAAGACAAAAACGGGTTGTAGAGGGGTTCAAATTTTGAAAACTGCGTTTTCTGGTCGGATGAAGGCAGGGGTGCCACGGGGTGGAGGAATAGGAAAGGGGGGGGGGAGTCGGGAACCACTTTATTTTTGTAATGTGAAGTGCACTTGTCGGTCAATTACTTACTTTAAAAAAAAAGAAATTAAGCACTTGTAGCTGTATGTTTTTATCTACTACCATGCAGTCTTTTTCCAATTGCCATAATATCCAGAAATATACGGACGTTTTTTTTTCAAAAAAAAAGGTGGAATTAACTTTTCATTTGTCCCTGAAAGCCACCCCCCACCCCCCCACAATGGTAATTTTTACAAAAAATTAGATTATCTCCCGTTCACAAATCTTCTCTAAAGACAAGGTCCACACCATCGCATCAGCTTTACAATAAAAAGAAACCAGCCCACGAAAGACAAACTGGCATTTTAAAAAGCCAAACTTTAAAATCTTGCTCATATTTGTAGATGCCATTTTGAGGAGCACTGAATTTTATTTACATACGAAATGATTGTCAATCGGTAATATGACCCACCCACCCTCTGAAAGTTCATTTCCGGCCGTTTATGAATCTTCGATCCCCCTCCCCTCCCCCCCCTCAATACCCTCTCGTACTTTCCGTCCATCTTACAACTGACAAAGTCTTGATTCACGTCCATCCGTGAGCGCGTGGGTCAAGAAACTCTAAAGCCTTGTCCAGACAAACAGACGGACCTCAGGTCGGAGGTATTTTCATTACCAATCTGAGCCCCGGGACTAACTCGGAGCGGTCAAGTCCATAGTACAATACTCACGGGGGTGGGGGGCACAGAGGAAGAACAATCTAGGTCATCAGAGGTTGGGTGGGTAATGGTGGTGGTGGTCCCGTGTTTTAAACAGCTGCTGGTGCTCGTCAAGGAGAGGCTGCCTCCCTCGCGGACTGACCTTAACGGCCCATTGCAAAGACCGGGCGCCTTGAACTTTGGACGCCTCTAAGATGGATCTATCTCTACGGCCGAACGGATGTAGGGCTCTTAGAGCTCATGAAACTTGATTGAAAGTGACGTTAACTTATTTATATGTGGGCCGTCCATAAATGACGTCACGAGATTTTGGCCAATTTTACCCCCCCCCTTTCGTCACACTTAGTCACAAAATCTTAGACCCCCTCTCCAATATGACGTCACAAAGCTGTGACCCCCCCTCCTAAAGCCGTATTTTCTATTTGAAAACGAGCATGTTTCAAATCACTTATTGTCATTTTATTATGTATTTAGTGTAAGGCTGCACTCTAATATCACAACAGCCTGAATCCATGTAAAAGGTCATAAAACAAATAGTAAGAAATCGAATATTTAAGTGGGACTTTGATTTAAAGTAGCGTTTTTGCCGTGACGTCAAAATTCTTAAACTCCCCCCTCCCCCTCTTCACACATCGTCATAAATGTGCCCCCCCTCCCACCTAGGTGCGTGACGTCATTTATGGACGGCCCCTAGTAACTTGTAGTGACAAGAAATACAGAATGTTAAAATTGTTGCATTCAAAGATTCACGACGGCAGGAAATTTACAGAACCAGTTTGTTGGTCAGCCAGCAGAAGTCACACGAGATCTAATGGCTAAGAGCATCAACATAAAAATGGGAAAATAACATCCTTTAATCAAACAGTGAAACAGCATCCTTTAATCAAACGTTTCAAAACTAAAAAATGTTTAATAAAAATGTAAAGCTAAGATTAACGTTCTTATTTTTTTAAAAGTTCCAGTAGATACAACCATTGTAAAATATTTGTTCGAAAATGTAAATGAAAAATAAAATTAAATTCGGTATCATTCTAGAACAGTGGTTCTCAAACTTTTTAATGATGGCGGACCGGCAGGAATTTTTCCATTGCACCAGGGACCGGTGAACTATTTTCACTGTACTAACGTGGTAGCAATATTTTATTTGTTTCATGTTATGTGCTTATTAAAAATAGAAAAATTGACATATTCTTTAGGGTTAGTATAAATGATTGCAAATAAGGGAAATAATTATATTGTTCTGTCCTTACTTGATAATTTCTGCGGACCGGCAGCGGATGGCCCACGGACCGGCACCGGTCCGCGGACCAGCACTTTGAGAAGCACTGTTCTAGAACATTAGACAAGGACCAGGTGTCTTTAAATACAGTTGATTTTATTTTATATTTAAGATACTTTGAAAAGTAGCAAAATTGTGTTTTATGAAAATGATTCTATCGTATGATGAACTAACTGCTCATTCTTTTAGTCTTCACATGCGGGCTGAACAGGAAAATGCTATAAAACATCTCTATCATTGTTGGGTTGAAATGAATTGGGGCAGAAAAACTTTAAAAAAGGAAACTAAAGGAAAGTAGTTTTTTTCGATGATGCAAAGGTGGAAAGAGGGTGGGTGACCAGGGTGAATTGTGAGGTGAGGGAAGGGAAAAAAATCTCTTGTTCTTGAAATACTTTCTCTCACCCACACACTTAACTGACATGACCTTGAGTTAAAGTACTCCTACGTCAACTACACTGTGGAACAAAATACGTTAATTTAGGATTTGAAGCAAAATTTATGACAGTTTATGAGACACCTTCTTCGGTACCATCATAAATAACAGATAACGGGCAATCAAAAATATTTATACCTAAGTAATTTTGCTGTTTGTAGATTTATCAGAACCGGAAGTGCGCTGTGATCTTCTCCCACAGTCCGTTTAATTACTGTCAGCCGAAGAAGGCATCTTGCAAAAAAAGTAAATTTTCATGATAGTTTTATTTTGTTTTGAGTATAAATAAATATTGTACTGACATTATTTCAATCCCAAACAGCTTGAATCCAATCCAGAATTCAAGGACGTACGAAATACTAAGCAATTAACGAAGTTGGTCTGTCATTGTTATCTCAAACAGGTATGAGCGAAGGACCAAAAAAAACAACACAATAAGTTAAAATGTGTGTGGGAGATGGATGGGGGAAAGCGACTGAATCCCTGATTAATTAATTTATTTTTGTCCAATTTTCTCATGAGCGTTAGCCTATTAAAAAAACAAAACGATGGAGCGTGTTAATAACATTACTTATAAAAGACTTTATAACAAAATGAACTAAATTTGGAAAGATGCGAGGCTGGGAGGGGTGTCGTAATGTCATAAACGGATGTTTTCGTAAACCTTCCACAACAGCCCTCCACTACGCCTCGAGCTGTTGGTGAAATCTTTTTTTTAACATTTATATTGTATAGTGAGGAGCCCACTCGAGTTGGTGCTCTTCTTCCAAATGATTATGACAATAAACCCATTGTTTAAAAAAAACATATGCCGCATGCATTCGACATTCATGCCACTGACAATACTTGACTGTAAGATACATGCATTGTGCAGTTAGCCTTGGATATCATAGGGTTATTTGAATGATTGCACAGATGTTGGTCAGTATTTACATCTTTAGATAGACAATTCAAGGCAGGCACGTGACTGATGCCGTGCTCTGATACGTACCAAATTTTACTAGAACATCTAAATTCTGACGGTGGGGCTGGATACGCCACTGATACGTGGGTTTAGAGAAAGAAAAAAAAAGGGAAAAAGGGTAGAGGCGTACGATTAGGAGAAATGAAATTTTTATTTAAATTTGATGAAATCTTAGTTTGTTGTATATCTTAGTTTGTTGTATATCTTAGTTTGTTGTATATCTTAGTTTGTTGTATATCTTAGTTTGTTGTATATCTTAGTTTGTTGTATATCTTAGTTTGTAGTTTGTTGTATATGCGAAAATTAAAAGAAAAGATTGAAATTAAACTTTAATTTAAAATAGATAAAACTCTGATCTCTATTAAACATAATTATTAGTGCATGGCTAAGAATTCAGATTTATGTATAGATTTACATTTTAATTATAAAAAAAAATAATCGAAAACGTAATAATATTTATTCCCATTTTTTGTATATATCATTTAACAATTTTTTTTTACTATTGTTGACCTTGAATATGCTCTGAATTATTTATAAGATCAAAACGAATATGTTAATAATCAACAGCAACAACCAAAATAAAATAAATCATTTAATAGGTCTAGTGTTATGTGAAGTTTTTAAAGTTTTTTATTCGACTGGACACAGCACAAATATCGATTGACACGTCTAAATGGCCTGCGCCGAAGACAACGAATAAAAAATAAAGTGATAACAAATAAAATACTTTTTTAACAATTAATTGAACAAAGGCAAAAGCAATACAAAGAAAACATCAAATTTTGATTAATCAAATAAAGAAACGTTTCTATATAAAAATAAAGTAACAACTATATTATAGAACATGACCCTCAAACTCACGAAACTCACATTATTACAAACTGACAATTTCGTGCTGAACGTCATTTGATTTGGCAGCAACAACTGGGTTGATTTTATTCTTAAATGAACACTTCGCTATAAGGTAATAAAATCTTAATAGTCATTTATCCCTTTAACCCATCGATTGACACCACAACGCCCTCACGGTTACAGGAGTTTGAGAACCTTGTTCACCTGACAAACTAATCTGACAAACTACCTGGTCAAGAGGAACTTAAGTGACGCCACGCTCAGGTCTACTCACCTGGATCAATCCCAGAGCCTCTATGACTGCTGTCGTCCTCACTACCTCCCCGACCACTGTCACTCGGGTCCGAGTTCCCGCTGGACTCACTCAGGTCGTCTTCCCCATTCTTCTTCAACATTTCTATCAGATGAAGCTGTGACGAAACAAAATCGCAATCAATATATCACAGACCTGATAAAATTCACATTCAGAAAGGTCAAGATTATTGGTCAATGCAAGGTCCGGGTATAATTATTGGTCAATGTAAGGTCCAGGCCCAGGTATAATTATTGGTCAATGTAAGGTCCAGGTATAGTTATTGGTCAATGTAAGGTCCAGGTATAGTTATTGGTCAATGTAAGGTCCAGGTATAGTTATTGGTCAATGCAAGGTCCGGGTATAATTATTGGTCAATGTAAGGTCCAGGCCCAGGTATAATTATTGGTCAATGTAAGGTCCAGGTATAGTTATTGGTCAATGTAAGGTCCAGGTATAGTTATTGGTCAATGCAAGGTCCGGTATAATTATTGGTCAATGTAAGGTCCGGGTATAATTATTGGTCAATGTAAGGTCCAGGTATAGTTATTGGTCAATGTAAGGTCCAGGTATAGTTATTGGTCAATGTAAGGTCCGGGTATAATTATTGGTCAATGTAAGGTCCAGGTATAGTTATTGGTCAATGTAAGGTCCAGGTATAGTTATTGGTCAATGTAAGGTCCAGGTATAGTTATTGGTCAATGTAAGGTCCAGGTATAGTTATTGGTCAATGTAAGGTCCAGGTATAATTATTGATCAATGTAAGCTCCAGGTATAATTATTGGTCAATGTAAGGTCCAGGTATAATTATTGGTCAATGTAAGGTTCAGGTATAATTATTGGTCAATGTAAGGTCCAGGTATAATTATTGGTCAATGTAAAGTCCATATGTAATTATTGGTCAATGTTAGGTCCAGGTATAATTATTGGTCAATGTAAGGTCCATATGTAATTATTGGTCAATGTAAGGTCCAGGTATAATTATTGGTCAATGTAAGGTCAAACTTGCACCTACACTTTCATCCATCGGAGACCTCCGAAGGTTGATCTGTTTGTCCGGGTTGCCATGACTACCCTGGCTCACGGGGATGTTCATCCCTCCATTCCCGAGTGACTTACACCCGTTGGTCGCCAGCCGGTTTGGGGAATGCTGCGGATAAAAGAGACAAAATGAAGTGAATGGTGGTGTTTGTGACGTAAATAATTATGCGCGTGACGTCGAACGTTGTGCTTGTGACGTCAACAGCTGTCTTTGTCAGGCCGATAGCTGTGATGATAACGTATAGCTTTGTTTGTGGCATGAGAGTCCGACACACATATGGGCTCTATAACAGGAACCATGAAAACATTTCGGTAAATGATTATAATCAACTACGATGGGAATACAGGCAGAAAACATCATTATAACATGGCGCGTTGAGAACGACGGCCTCGTAATGGTACCGAGTCTTTAGAACTGGGAGAACAACTTATTTTATTTTACAAGTTTCTTTGAGGCGGTTTGTTGTCTCCAGGACCGCGTTTAAGAACTAAATCAATTCACCTCACACCCCTACAACCCCCACACCCAGCCACAAACACGCATGTACAACAATTGCATGAAGCAAATTTTCAAATAATATATCAATCATTTTAAAGTCCTTCTTTGTTAAAACACTGAACTGTGTATATTTAGCTAGTTGTAGCTGGTCCAATCTATACAATGGAGCAAGGACAACATTCCTGGGACGGTATCTGCTGGAGGCTTTTCGTAAGAACAGGGACACCTTATCAGGCCGTGCTACAGGTAAAAGTGTGCACAAAAACTCATTATTAAAGGGACGAAAAAAAAACATCGATCAATGAATGGGTGAAAAAGGAGAGTTTACCACGCCAATATTTGACAACACCTACACACACAGAGACACATAGTGCTGTAAATAAAAAGAATTAATTAAATCTTCAGGGGTTCGTGAATTTAGTTCAGTAACCACCAGATAACTGCATGAATCAACTGCACTTATAAGCGGGCTGTACAACTTTATTCACGGTGCAGAACGGGGTCAGATTTTTGGCACGTGGTAAGATTTGTAGCATGAAAATCAATTATATGAGAAATGGAAGAATATTTCTTTAATTGTGGGAAAAATTTTGCTACTGTGTAAAATTTGTTCAGTTGGGTAACGGATTGTGTTATGAGATTAGTTTTATGGTGTGGGGGGGTGGGGGCGGGGCAGGGCTTCAGACGTGTGTCTTAATGTCAGACTTCTGACAGGATCATCTGAAAACAAGACGTCGAGAAGCTTGTTCGCCAGACCAACCAAATCACACCAACATTAGACAGTGCGATACAAACTTTAGATTTTTTTGTGTCTGATGTCATCTGCTGGAGATTGGAGTCAAAACTCGTTCACAACAGGTAACAATATTCAAAGCTTAATAATTACATTGAACCTAGGGACGCCGAGATTAAAACGATTATTTGTCAATTTATAAAATTATCCTAACTCAAGTTTTGGACTCATTAAAAAACGGCTAGAACCGTGAACGGCCAACATAAACGTGTGCGTGGTTGGGGAGGGGGGATGGGGGGGGGGTGTTCAACTGAAACAACACCAAAGATCAATGTGCTTCTGATAACTGAAAGTTTTTTTAATTTCTTCCTATCGAAGGATTTCCTGTTCAAATACGCACACAAAAGAAGAAAGCATTTCAACCCATGCATCGCTTTTGATCTCAAGTCCATTTTCATTCACAGTGAAAACGGTTACACGCTCTTATTGGAGATGGTGTTGTACGGGCTTGGAAATATCGCGCCTCAGAGTTGTATACAACGTAGGGCAAAAAAAGCTGGAAGTATGTGTTTGAGGCGTGGGCTGCGCACATGTTTGTTATGAGGCTTCTGGCTGGTGGTGGGGGAAGGGGGGGGCTAAGGGGTGGGTAGGATGTGGCGTGATGTTGCTTGAATGGGGTAGTGGTGTGGTGTTAGCTTTGTTTGTTTGTTTGTTTTTGAGGTGAAGTGTTTGGTTGTGCTATCAACCATGTGATGTGGTGTGAGTACACTTAGCGTGCGGTTTTGCTGTGCGGGTTGACCGTATTTCGGTACACGGTATTGTATTGTTGTGGTTTGCATATTTTTTAGGGTACAGTTTAGCCGTGAATTCCATGTGGTTTGAGAATGGTTACCGTAAAGTTTGTCGTGTGGTCCTGTTCCGTGTGGTTTGAGAATGGTTACCGTAAAGTTTGTCGTGTGGTCCTGTTCCGTGTGGTTTGAGAATGTTTACCGTAAAGTTTGTCGTGTGGTCCTGCGTGTCAGTTGCTGTGTTGTTTTGGCAAAGTTTTGATTTCTGCCGCACGGGTGAATAAGTTGTAGATTTTCGTTTTAAGACAGAAACGAGCGATGTTCGTCTCCACATTGTCCTGTGACCAGTGGTTTGAGCTGTAGATAAACGTTAGACGTTCATGGACCAACTGATAATTGTCAACACTATGGTTAAAGATTATATAATAACTATTTTTTAGAAGTGGAGATCAAGAATCAATATTAATAATAACAACCCTTTTTCAGACCATGACGGCCTATGGGGCAAGTGAAGTAGCGTTCACATGTTTCATTGAGCCACCACTAACGAGCAGGGGATTGTGTGGTTAGAACAATGTCCCGGAGGCCTTGCCAGTACCGAGGCTCGAACCCGCGACTCGAGTTTTGCCTCGGTTCGATAGTCCAGCGCGCCATAGGAATCAAGATCTATTTTTTTAAAAGTCATTACCGCCCCAACATCCCATTTTCCCAAAACCACACACACTCTCTGTATACGTACTATTCTAATCATGCAGATGTTTGGCTGGTCCTGATGTCAGGTCACTCCTTAGACATTCATGCCTGGGGCCCAGCGTTAGGATGAGGGTTGGGTAGGGGTGGAAGACGTTGCAGACGGGAAAAATATAGGAAGGCCGACAGAGCGGGTCGTCTGGGAAGGCTAACTCTAATTTGTTTCAATTTTATTTTGACGGATGGTTTTTGGACCAAATGCTTAGTTTTTTTTCCCTTCTTCTTCTTCCTTTTGTGTAGAAATAGAGGGTGCGCAAACCCTGGTGACGCCATTGCAATTTAAGCACACAGATGTTAGCGATCGTTACAAATTTCAAGAGCAGCCGTAACTGGCACGAAAACCGACTGTACACGCGAGACAACGATTCGGAACCACGATGACCAGAAACTTCTGCTAATGTCGACCTCCGAGCGGTGTTGTTTCAAAGTGTTACACAGTACTCCAGAGCCAAATTTGACCTTCTCCATTGATTTGTCTCCTCTTGACTGGTCTTTAGAGTAGTTTCCCCCGCTCAAGTATTATGGCCCTTGTATTACTTGGAGGAGAAAATAGCTTTTCCCCAGTCGTCTTCTTTTACAATCAGGGTACAGTTCATGGGGAAAAAATATTTTGGCTACAAATGCACAGGTGTTCATCTACCTGCTCAACCTTTTGAGCCAGTGGATCTCAAAATTTCAAATGTGTTTCTTTGATTCTTCCAAATGACTGATAGTGATTTATTAAGAGCTTGAACCGCGCCGACAATATACTATCCACCATTGCAATAGTTTACAGTAACGTTTCTAGAAACATTAATAAATCACATTAAAATTTATTATAATTACATGAATAATAATTCACGCGGCTTAAATGGAGTCCACCCCATAAAACAATATACGAAGCGAATAGCCTATCGTGCTATCTGAGCATACTAAAAAGTTGAATGTTGAGAAGCACTGCTATTAGTTACTTGAGTAAGATTTACTGGCCCTCCGTTCTGCGTTATTGTCTTGTAATACCCTTTAGTTTATCAGTGGGTATGAGTTGAATAGATACGCGTAGGCGTAGTCTCGGCGGTACGTGGTGGCAACTGTAGCGTGGGGTGAAGGCAAGGAGTTCGGCGGGCACATGTTCCCAGTGGCGAATGAAGTTTTTAAACCGGGTTATGTTTCCAGGTTCGCATCCAGTTCATATCCCGACTAATGTTTCCAGTGGCGGATCCTATGCATACCCTAGGATATGTTTCCAGTGGCGGATCGAGTTTATACCCGGACTCATGTTTCCAGTGGCGGATCCTATGCATATCCCGGGATAATGTTTCCAGTGATGGATCAAATGTGCGCCCTGTCACATGACTCCAAGGACTTACTGGAACTGCGGCAAGTGCACCTCTCCCTTTTTACCGCTGCTTTACATTATTTGGCGGTTTTAAAGTACTCTATTAAAAGGTACAAGTACAAATAATCTGGATGACCAGCTTTGGTGAGAAATAATAATACATTTACCAAAAAAAAGCACTCATAGTTGCACACTTAGCCGCAACTACCAAGATGTCACTGCTGCCTATATAAAAATAGATCACATTTCCGGGACCTCCCAACCCCCCAACCCCCCCCCCAAACATAACCCCCACTTCTTCCACTTTCAATTCTCGGCGTCTCCATTTCAAAATTCTTCTTCACAATATTGAGTAAAACCCTTAGGACCAGACAACTTCTCTTATCAGCCTGAATACACTTTCTCCGATCTTGTCAACACTTCAAGAGTGACAGAGAGAGTTTACGCCGGGCTGTGCGTGTGTGTGTGGGGGGGGGGAGGGGGGTTGAGTGGGGGAGGTTGTGACTGGGGGGAGTTGACAGTGCACAGTCACATGATATCTTTGTGCATATGTGGAGGGGTGAAAGATGGCCGGGGTGGTGGTGGGGGGCGGGGGTAATTGTTTTAATGCATGGCCTCAAAGACGAATCAAAATAGAGTGATCATTGTGTTATTTGTTTGAAATTCATTTTCAAAGTTTAATGACGAAATCTTTTAGGATAATTCTCACAACCAGAAAAACGTGAGACTAATTGTCCCAATTTTTTTTTGTTTTGTTTTTTACGGATGGGATTGTTGTTTTTTTTTAAATTTACAAACCTTTCACCCCCACCCCAACCCTTTCCTTAACCTCATGTGGATCAGAACCAAAACAGTCTATCTCATAGCAGTACTGCTGGATCCTGTCCTGATATAATTCACAGTTCGAGGCAATGTTTTGTGGAGCATCTCTTGTCGAGTGCCCGTCACAATGATGGCCTTATAACCCAAGTCAGCGTAGCTATCTTCGACCATTCGAGGACCCCTGACGTATTTGTTTCACTGAGGAGAGGAGACAGGGCCAATACAAGCATCAGATCTTGTTCACTAGGGGAGTGTAATAGAATCTATGAGAACCCTCCATGAATAAAGTAACGTATCTGAAAGAATGGCCCTGCAGATACGGGCATAAAATTGGGACTACTTTTGAATGGAAGAGTAATTGCATGGGGTATTGTGATAATTAGTCATGATTCTTTCTTTGATGTGGACTAAAAATACAACAAAATATTGTAACGTCTTTTTTGCGAATGGTCGGTTGTGACGTCAAACACCTTCTGCACACTACGTCTGATCTCATGAAAGACGGTACATAATTTGAACTTTCGTCAGTCATAGATCTCCTAAAAAAATCTCTGTCCCCAAAAGTGGGGTCATTTTACTACAATCTCAGAACCGTCGTCTAAGAAGTAACCCTGTATGCTGCCAGCGGTCTGCAGAGCTCTCTGAGGCTGATTAATAATCTGGACGGTCAGCTATTGGGGGCTCGTTTACTTTTTGATCTTTCTCCTTGAGCGGGGAGGGGAAGCGAGGGGAGTGCAACTAAGTGGGGGCGTGGATCTGTTTGGAAAACCAAAAATATGC
>CALYLW010002374.1:18101-60929 GCA_944989445.1 Ampullaceana balthica | reverse complement strand
TTACTGTCTCTGTTGTTACTGTCTGTGTTGTTACTGTCTCTGTTGTTACTGTCTGTGTTGTTACTGTCTCTGTTGTTACTGTCTGTGTTGTTACTGTCTCTGTTGTTACTGTCTGTGTTGTTACTGTCTGTGTTGTTACTGTCTGTGTTGTTACTGTCTGTGTTGTTACTGTCTGTGTTGTTACTGTCTGTGTTGTTACTGTCTGTGTTGTTACTGTCTGTGTTGTTACTGTCTGTGTTGTTACTGTCTCTGTTGTTACTGTCTGTGTTGTTACTGTCTGTGTTGTTACTGTCTGTGTTGTTACTGTCTGTGTTGTTACTGTCTGTGTTGTTACTGTCTGTGTTGTTACTGTCTGTGTTGTTACTGTCTGTGTTGTTACTGTCTGTGTTGTTACTGTCTGTGTTGTTACTGTCTGTGTTGTTACTGTCTGTGTTGTTACTGTCTGTGTTGTTACTGTCTGTGTTGTTACTGTCTGTGTTGTTACTGTCTGTGTTGTTACTGTCTGTGTTGTTACTGTCTGTGTTGTTACTGTCTGTGTTGTTACTGTCTGTGTTGTTACTGTCTGTGTTGTTACTGTCTGTGTTGTTACTGTCTGTGTTGTTACTGTCTGTGTTGTTACTGTCTGTGTTGTTACTGTCTGTGTTGTTACTGTCTGTGTTGTTACTGTCTCTGTTGTTACTGTCTGTGTTGTTACTGTCTGTGTTGTTACTGTCTGTGTTGTTACTGTCTGTGTTGTTACTGTCTGTGTTGTTACTGTCTGTGTTGTTACTGTCTGTGTTGTTACTGTCTGTGTTGTTACTGTCTGTGTTGTTACTGTCTGTGTTGTTACTGTCTGTGTTGTTACTGTCTGTGTTGTTACTGTCTGTGTTGTTACTGTCTGTGTTGTTACTGTCTGTGTTGTTACTGTCTGTGTTGTTACTGTCTGTGTTGTTACTGTCTGTGTTGTTACTGTCTGTGTTGTTACTGTCTGTGTTGTTACTGTCTGTGTTGTTACTGTCTGTGTTGTTACTGTCTGTGTTGTTACTGTCTGTGTTGTTACTGTCTGTGTTGTTACTGTCTGTGTTGTTACTGTCTGTGTTGTTACTGTCTGTGTTGTTACTGTCTGTGTTGTTACTGTCTGTGTTGTTACTGTCTGTGTTGTTACTGTCTTGTTGTTACTGTCTGTGTTGTTACTGTCTGTGTTGTTACTGTCTGTGTTGTTACTGTCTGTGTTGTTACTGTCTGTGTTGTTACTGTCTGTGTTGTTACTGTCTGTGTTGTTACTGTCTGTGTTGTTACTGTCTGTGTTGTTACTGTCTGTGTTGTTACTGTCTGTGTTGTTACTGTCTCTGTTGTTACTGTCTGTGTTGTTACTGTCTGTGTTGTTACTGTCTGTGTTGTTACTGTCTGTGTTGTTACTGTCTGTGTTGTTACTGTCTGTGTTGTTACTGTCTGTGTTGTTACTGTCTGTGTTGTTACTGTCTGTGTTGTTACTGTCTGTGTTGTTACTGTCTGTGTTGTTACTGTCTGTGTTGTTACTGTCTGTGTTGTTACTGTCTGTGTTGTTACTGTCTGTGTTGTTACTGTCTCTGTTGTTACTGTCTGTGTTGTTACTGTCTCTGTTGTTACTGTCTCTGTTGTTACTGTCTGTGTTGTTACTGTCTCTGTTGTTACTGTCTGTGTTGTTACTGTCTGTGTTGTTACTGTCTGTGTTGTTACTGTCTCTGTTGTTACTGTCTGTGTTGTTACTGTCTGTGTTGTTACTGTCTCTGTTGTTACTGTCTGTGTTGTTACTGTCTGTGTTGTTACTGTCTCTGTTGTTACTGTCTGTGTTGTTACTGTCTGTGTTGTTACTGTCTGTGTTGTTACTGTCTGTGTTGTTACTGTCTCTGTTGTTACTGTCTGTGTTGTTACTGTCTCTGTTGTTACTGTCTGTGTTGTTACTGTCTCTGTTGTTACTGTCTGTGTTGTTACTGTCTGTGTTGTTACTGTCTGTGTTGTTACTGTCTGTGTTGTTACTGTCTGTGTTGTTACTGTCTGTGTTGTTACTGTCTGTGTTGTTACTGTCTGTGTTGTTACTGTCTGTGTTGTTACTGTCTGTGTTGTTACTGTCTGTGTTGTTACTGTCTGTGTTGTTACTGTCTGTGTTGTTACTGTCTGTGTTGTTACTGTCTCTGTTGTTACTGTCTGTGTTGTTACTGTCTCTGTTGTTACTGTCTGTGTTGTTACTGTCTGTGTTGTTACTGTCTGTGTTGTTACTGTCTCTGTTGTTACTGTCTGTGTTGTTACTGTCTCTGTTGTTACTGTCTGTGTTGTTACTGTCTGTGTTGTTACTGTCTTGTTGTTACTGTCTGTGTTGTTACTGTCTGTGTTGTTACTGTCTGTGTTGTTACTGTCTCTGTTGTTACTGTCTGTGTTGTTACTGTCTGTGTTGTTACTGTCTGTGTTGTTACTGTCTGTGTTGTTACTGTCTGTGTTGTTACTGTCTGTGTTGTTACTGTCTGTGTTGTTACTGTCTGTGTTGTTACTGTCTGTGTTGTTACTGTCTGTGTTGTTACTGTCTCTGTTGTTACTGTCTGTGTTGTTACTGTCTCTGTTGTTACTGTCTGTGTTGTTACTGTCTCTGTTGTTACTGTCTGTGTTGTTACTGTCTCTGTTGTTACTGTCTGTGTTGTTACTGTCTCTGTTGTTACTGTCTCTGTTGTTACTGTCTCTGTTGTTACTGTCTGTGTTGTTACTGTCTGTGTTGTTACTGTCTGTGTTGTTACTGTCTCTGTTGTTACTGTCTGTGTTGTTACTGTCTCTGTTGTTACTGTCTGTGTTGTTACTGTCTCTGTTGTTACTGTCTGTGTTGTTACTGTCTGTGTTGTTACTGTCTCTGTTGTTACTGTCTGTGTTGTTACTGTCTCTGTTGTTACTGTCTGTGTTGTTACTGTCTCTGTTGTTACTGTCTGTGTTGTTACTGTCTGTGTTGTTACTGTCTCTGTTGTTACTGTCTCTGTTGTTACTGTCTGTGTTGTTACTGTCTCTGTTGTTACTGTCTCTGTTGTTACTGTCTGTGTTGTTACTGTCTCTGTTGTTACTGTCTGTGTTGTTACTGTCTGTGTTGTTACTGTCTGTGTTGTTACTGTCTCTGTTGTTACTGTCTGTGTTGTTACTGTCTGTGTTGTTACTGTCTGTGTTGTTACTGTCTGTGTTGTTACTGTCTGTGTTGTTACTGTCTGTGTTGTTACTGTCTGTGTTGTTACTGTCTGTGTTGTTACTGTCTGTGTTGTTACTGTCTGTGTTGTTACTGTCTCTGTTGTTACTGTCTGTGTTGTTACTGTCTCTGTTGTTACTGTCTCTGTTGTTACTGTCTGTGTTGTTACTGTCTGTGTTGTTACTGTCTCTGTTGTTACTGTCTGTGTTGTTACTGTCTCTGTTGTTACTGTCTGTGTTGTTACTGTCTGTGTTGTTACTGTCTCTGTTGTTACTGTCTCTGTTGTTACTGTCTGTGTTGTTACTGTCTGTGTTGTTACTGTCTGTGTTGTTACTGTCTCTGTTGTTACTGTCTGTGTTGTTACTGTCTGTGTTGTTACTGTCTGTGTTGTTACTGTCTGTGTTGTTACTGTCTGTGTTGTTACTGTCTGTGTTGTTACTGTCTCTGTTGTTACTGTCTCTGTTGTTACTGTCTGTGTTGTTACTGTCTCTGTTGTTACTGTCTCTGTTGTTACTGTCTGTGTTGTTACTGTCTCTGTTGTTACTGTCTGTGTTGTTACTGTCTGTGTTGTTACTGTCTGTGTTGTTACTGTCTCTGTTGTTACTGTCTGTGTTGTTACTGTCTGTGTTGTTACTGTCTCTGTTGTTACTGTCTGTGTTGTTACTGTCTGTGTTGTTACTGTCTCTGTTGTTACTGTCTGTGTTGTTACTGTCTGTGTTGTTACTGTCTGTGTTGTTACTGTCTGTGTTGTTACTGTCTCTGTTGTTACTGTCTGTGTTGTTACTGTCTCTGTTGTTACTGTCTGTGTTGTTACTGTCTGTGTTGTTACTGTCTGTGTTGTTACTGTCTGTGTTGTTACTGTCTGTGTTGTTACTGTCTGTGTTGTTACTGTCTGTGTTGTTACTGTCTGTGTTGTTACTGTCTGTGTTGTTACTGTCTGTGTTGTTACTGTCTGTGTTGTTACTGTCTGTGTTGTTACTGTCTGTGTTGTTACTGTCTGTGTTGTTACTGTCTGTGTTGTTACTGTCTGTGTTGTTACTGTCTGTGTTGTTACTGTCTGTGTTGTTACTGTCTGTGTTGTTACTGTCTGTGTTGTTACTGTCTGTGTTGTTACTGTCTGTGTTGTTACTGTCTCTGTTGTTACTGTCTCTGTTGTTACTGTCTCTGTTGTTACTGTCTGTGTTGTTACTGTCTGTGTTGTTACTGTCTGTGTTGTTACTGTCTGTGTTGTTACTGTCTGTGTTGTTACTGTCTGTGTTGTTACTGTCTCTGTTGTTACTGTCTGTGTTGTTACTGTCTGTGTTGTTACTGTCTCTGTTGTTACTGTCTGTGTTGTTACTGTCTCTGTTGTTACTGTCTGTGTTGTTACTGTCTCTGTTGTTACTGTCTGTGTTGTTACTGTCTGTGTTGTTACTGTCTGTGTTGTTACTGTCTGTGTTGTTACTGTCTGTGTTGTTACTGTCTCTGTTGTTACTGTCTGTGTTGTTACTGTCTGTGTTGTTACTGTCTGTGTTGTTACTGTCTGTGTTGTTACTGTCTGTGTTGTTACTGTCTGTGTTGTTACTGTCTGTGTTGTTACTGTCTGTGTTGTTACTGTCTGTGTTGTTACTGTCTGTGTTGTTACTGTCTGTGTTGTTACTGTCTGTGTTGTTACTGTCTGTGTTGTTACTGTCTGTGTTGTTACTGTCTGTGTTGTTACTGTCTGTGTTGTTACTGTCTGTGTTGTTACTGTCTGTGTTGTTACTGTCTGTGTTGTTACTGTCTGTGTTGTTACTGTCTGTGTTGTTACTGTCTGTGTTGTTACTGTCTGTGTTGTTACTGTCTGTGTTGTTACTGTCTGTGTTGTTACTGTCTGTGTTGTTACTGTCTGTGTTGTTACTGTCTGTGTTGTTACTGTCTGTGTTGTTACTGTCTGTGTTGTTACTGTCTGTGTTGTTACTGTCTGTGTTGTTACTGTCTGTGTTGTTACTGTCTGTGTTGTTACTGTCTGTGTTGTTACTGTCTGTGTTGTTACTGTCTGTGTTGTTACTGTCTGTGTTGTTACTGTCTGTGTTGTTACTGTCTGTGTTGTTACTGTCTGTGTTGTTACTGTCTGTGTTGTTACTGTCTGTGTTGTTACTGTCTGTGTTGTTACTGTCTGTGTTGTTACTGTCTGTGTTGTTACTGTCTGTGTTGTTACTGTCTGTGTTGTTACTGTCTGTGTTGTTACTGTCTGTGTTGTTACTGTCTGTGTTGTTACTGTCTGTGTTGTTACTGTCTGTGTTGTTACTGTCTGTGTTGTTACTGTCTGTGTTGTTACTGTCTGTGTTGTTACTGTCTGTGTTGTTACTGTCTCTGTTGTTACTGTCTGTGTTGTTACTGTCTGTGTTGTTACTGTCTGTGTTGTTACTGTCTCTGTTGTTACTGTCTGTGTTGTTACTGTCTCTGTTGTTACTGTCTGTGTTGTTACTGTCTGTGTTGTTACTGTCTGTGTTGTTACTGTCTGTGTTGTTACTGTCTGTGTTGTTACTGTCTGTGTTGTTACTGTCTGTGTTGTTACTGTCTGTGTTGTTACTGTCTCTGTTGTTACTGTCTGTGTTGTTACTGTCTCTGTTGTTACTGTCTCTGTTGTTACTGTCTGTGTTGTTACTGTCTCTGTTGTTACTGTCTGTGTTGTTACTGTCTGTGTTGTTACTGTCTCTGTTGTTACTGTCTCTGTTGTTACTGTCTGTGTTGTTACTGTCTGTGTTGTTACTGTCTCTGTTGTTACTGTCTCTGTTGTTACTGTCTGTGTTGTTACTGTCTGTGTTGTTACTGTCTGTGTTGTTACTGTCTCTGTTGTTACTGTCTGTGTTGTTACTGTCTCTGTTGTTACTGTCTGTGTTGTTACTGTCTCTGTTGTTACTGTCTGTGTTGTTACTGTCTCTGTTGTTACTGTCTGTGTTGTTACTGTCTCTGTTGTTACTGTCTGTGTTGTTACTGTCTGTGTTGTTACTGTCTGTGTTGTTACTGTCTGTGTTGTTACTGTCTCTGTTGTTACTGTCTCTGTTGTTACTGTCTGTGTTGTTACTGTCTGTGTTGTTACTGTCTGTGTTGTTACTGTCTCTGTTGTTACTGTCTGTGTTGTTACTGTCTCTGTTGTTACTGTCTGTGTTGTTACTGTCTCTGTTGTTACTGTCTGTGTTGTTACTGTCTGTGTTGTTACTGTCTGTGTTGTTACTGTCTCTGTTGTTACTGTCTCTGTTGTTACTGTCTCTGTTGTTACTGTCTCTGTTGTTACTGTCTGTGTTGTTACTGTCTCTGTTGTTACTGTCTGTGTTGTTACTGTCTCTGTTGTTACTGTCTGTGTTGTTACTGTCTGTGTTGT
The DNA here is from genome assembly GCA_944989445.1 of Ampullaceana balthica. Classification (NCBI taxonomy): domain Eukaryota; kingdom Metazoa; phylum Mollusca; class Gastropoda; family Lymnaeidae; genus Ampullaceana; species Ampullaceana balthica. The sequence continues at coordinate 54,405 of CALYLW010002374.1, read as the reverse complement.
TACTGTCTCTGTTGTTACTGTCTGTGTTGTTACTGTCTCTGTTGTTACTGTCTGTGTTGTTACTGTCTCTGTTGTTACTGTCTGTGTTGTTACTGTCTGTGTTGTTACTGTCTGTGTTGTTACTGTCTCTGTTGTTACTGTCTGTGTTGTTACTGTCTGTGTTGTTACTGTCTGTGTTGTTACTGTCTGTGTTGTTACTGTCTCTGTTGTTACTGTCTCTGTTGTTACTGTCTGTGTTGTTACTGTCTGTGTTGTTACTGTCTCTGTTGTTACTGTCTGTGTTGTTACTGTCTCTGTTGTTACTGTCTGTGTTGTTACTGTCTGTGTTGTTACTGTCTCTGTTGTTACTGTCTGTGTTGTTACTGTCTGTGTTGTTACTGTCTGTGTTGTTACTGTCTCTGTTGTTACTGTCTGTGTTGTTACTGTCTCTGTTGTTACTGTCTGTGTTGTTACTGTCTCTGTTGTTACTGTCTCTGTTGTTACTGTCTGTGTTGTTACTGTCTTGTTGTTACTGTCTCTGTTGTTACTGTCTGTGTTGTTACTGTCTGTGTTGTTACTGTCTCTGTTGTTACTGTCTGTGTTGTTACTGTCTCTGTTGTTACTGTCTCTGTTGTTACTGTCTGTGTTGTTACTGTCTCTGTTGTTACTGTCTGTGTTGTTACTGTCTGTGTTGTTACTGTCTGTGTTGTTACTGTCTCTGTTGTTACTGTCTGTGTTGTTACTGTCTGTGTTGTTACTGTCTGTGTTGTTACTGTCTGTGTTGTTACTGTCTGTGTTGTTACTGTCTGTGTTGTTACTGTCTGTGTTGTTACTGTCTGTGTTGTTACTGTCTGTGTTGTTACTGTCTGTGTTGTTACTGTCTGTGTTGTTACTGTCTGTGTTGTTACTGTCTGTGTTGTTACTGTCTCTGTTGTTACTGTCTGTGTTGTTACTGTCTGTGTTGTTACTGTCTGTGTTGTTACTGTCTGTGTTGTTACTGTCTGTGTTGTTACTGTCTGTGTTGTTACTGTCTGTGTTGTTACTGTCTGTGTTGTTACTGTCTGTGTTGTTACTGTCTCTGTTGTTACTGTCTGTGTTGTTACTGTCTCTGTTGTTACTGTCTGTGTTGTTACTGTCTCTGTTGTTACTGTCTGTGTTGTTACTGTCTCTGTTTGTTACTGTCTCTGTTGTTACTGTCTCTGTTGTTACTGTCTGTGTTGTTACTGTCTCTGTTGTTACTGTCTTGTTGTTACTGTCTGTGTTGTTACTGTCTGTGTTGTTACTGTCTCTGTTGTTACTGTCTGTGTTGTTACTGTCTGTTGTACTGTCTGTTGTTACTGTCTGTGTACTGTCTGTGTTGTTACTGTCTGTGTTGTTACTGTCTGTGTTGTTACTGTCTCTGTTGTTACTGTCTGTGTTGTTACTGTCTCTGTTGTTACTTCTGTGTTCGTCTGTGTTGTTACTGTCTGTGTTGTTACTGTCTGTGTTGTTACTGTCTGTGTTGTTACTGTCTCTGTTGTTACTGTCTGTTTTTACTGTCTGTGTTGTTACTGTCTCTGTTGTTACGCTGTTGTACTGTCTGTGTTGTTACTGTCTCTGTGTTGTTACTGTCTCTGTTGTTACTGTCTCTGTTGTTACTGTCTCTGTTGTTACTGTCCTGTCTCTTTGTTACTGTCTCTGTTGTTACTGTCTGTGTTGTTACTGTCTCTGTTGTTACTGTCTCTGTTGTTACTGTCTCTGTTGTTACTGTCTTGTTGTTACTGTCTCTTTGTTACAGTCTGTATCTGTTGTTACTGTCTGTGTTGTTACTGTCTCTGTTGTTACTGTCGTTGTTCTGTCTGGTTTACTGTCTCTGTTGTTACTGTCTGTGTTGTTACTGTCTCTGTTGTTACTGTCTGTGTTGTTACTGTCTGTGTTGTTACTCTGTGACTGTCTGTGTTGTTACTGTCTGTGTTGTTACTGTCTGTGTATGTCTCTGTTTTATGTCTCTGTTGTTACTGTCTCTTTTGTTACAGTCTGTGTTGTTACTGTCTGTTGTACTGTCTGTTGTTACTGTCTGTGTTACTGTCTGTGTTACTGTCTGTGTTGTTACTGTCTTGTTGTACTGTCTGTTGTTACTGTCTGTGTGTACTGTCTGTGTTGTTACGTCTCTGTTGTTATGTCTGTGTTGTTACTGTCTGTGTTGTTACTGTCTCTGTTGTTACTGTCTGTGTTGTTACTGTCTGTGTTGTTACTGTCTTGTGTTTATCTTGTTTTACTGTCTTGTTGTTACTGTCTGTGTTGTTACTGTCTGTGTTGTTACTGTCTCTGTTGTTACTGTCTGTGTTGTTACTGTCTCTGTTGTTACTGTCTGTGTTGTTACTGTCTGTGTTGTTACTGTCTGTGTTGTTACTGTCTCTGTTGTTACTGTCTCTGTTGTTACTGTCTGTGTTGTTACTGTCTGTGTTGTTACTGTCTGTGTTGTTACTGTCTCTGTTGTTACTGTCTGTGTTGTTACTGTCTGTGTTGTTACTGTCTCTGTTGTTACTGTCTGTGTTGTTACTGTCTGTGTTGTTACTGTCTCTGTTGTTACTGTCTGTGTTGTTACTGTCTGTGTTGTTACTGTCTCTGTTGTTACTGTCTCTGTTGTTACTGTCTGTGTTGTTACTGTCTGTGTTGTTACTGTCTGTGTTGTTACTGTCTGTGTTGTTACTGTCTGTGTTGTTACTGTCTGTGTTGTTACTGTCTGTGTTGTTACTGTCTGTGTTGTTACTGTCTGTGTTGTTACTGTCTCTGTTGTTACTGTCTGTGTTGTTACTGTCTGTGTTGTTACTGTCTGTGTTGTTACTGTCTCTGTTGTTACTGTCTGTGTTGTTACTGTCTCTGTTGTTACTGTCTGTGTTGTTACTGTCTGTGTTGTTACTGTCTGTGTTGTTACTGTCTCTGTTGTTACTGTCTTGTTGTTACTGTCTGTGTTGTTACTGTCTGTGTTGTTACTGTCTCTGTTGTTACTGTCTGTGTTGTTACTGTCTCTGTTGTTACTGTCTGTGTTGTTACTGTCTGTGTTGTTACTGTCTGTGTTGTTACTGTCTGTGTTGTTACTGTCTGTGTTGTTACTGTCTGTGTTGTTACTGTCTGTGTTGTTACTGTCTGTGTTGTTACTGTCTGTGTTGTTACTGTCTGTGTTGTTACTGTCTGTGTTGTTACTGTCTGTGTTGTTACTGTCTGTGTTGTTACTGTCTGTGTTGTTACTGTCTGTGTTGTTACTGTCTGTGTTGTTACTGTCTCTGTTGTTACTGTCTGTGTTGTTACTGTCTGTGTTGTTACTGTCTGTGTTGTTACTGTCTGTGTTGTTACTGTCTGTGTTGTTACTGTCTGTGTTGTTACTGTCTGTGTTGTTACTGTCTGTGTTGTTACTGTCTGTGTTGTTACTGTCTGTGTTGTTACTGTCTGTGTTGTTACTGTCTGTGTTGTTACTGTCTCTGTTGTTACTGTCTCTGTTGTTACTGTCTCTGTTGTTACTGTCTGTGTTGTTACTGTCTGTGTTGTTACTGTCTGTGTTGTTACTGTCTGTGTTGTTACTGTCTGTGTTGTTACTGTCTGTGTTGTTACTGTCTTTTGTTGTTACTGTCTGTGTTGTTACTGTCTCTGTTGTTACTGTCTCTGTTGTTACTGTCTCTGTTGTTACTGTCTGTGTTGTTACTGTCTGTGTTGTTACTGTCTGTGTTGTTACTGTCTGTGTTGTTACTGTCTGTGTTGTTACTGTCTCTGTTGTTACTGTCTCTGTTGTTACTGTCTCTGTTGTTACTGTCTCTGTTGTTACTGTCTCTGTTGTTACTGTCTGTGTTGTTACTGTCTGTGTTGTTACTGTCTCTGTTGTTACTGTCTGCTGTTGTTACTGTCTGTGTTGTTACTGTCTCTGTTGTTACTGTCTCTGTTGTTACTGTCTGTGTTGTTACTGTCCTGTTGTTACTGTCTCTGTTGTTACTGTCTGTGTTGTTACTGTCTCTGTTGTTACTGTCTCTGTTGTTACTGTCTCTGTTGTTACTGTCTCTGTTGTTACTGTCTCTGTTGTTACTGTCTCTGTTGTTACTGTCTCTGTTGTTACTGTCGTTGACTGTCTGTGTTACTGTCTCTGTTGTTACTGTCTGTGTTGTTACTGTCTGTGTTGTTACTGTCTGTGTTGTTACTGTCTCTGTTGTTACTGTCTGTGTTGTTACTGTCTGTGTTGTTACTGTCTGTGTTGTTACTGTCTCTGTTGTTACTGTCTGTGTTGTTACTGTCTGTGTTGTTACTGTCTCTGTTGTTACTGTCTGTGTTGTTACTGTCTCTGTTGTTACTGTCTGTGTTACTGTCTCTGTTGTTACTGTCTCTGTTGTTACTGTCTCTGTTGTTACTGTCTCTGTTGTTACTGTCTCTGTTGTTACTGTCTCTGTTGTTACTGTCTCTGTTGTTACTGTCTCTGTTGTTACTGTCTCTGTTGTTACTGTCTCTGTTGTTACTGTCTGTGTTGTTACTGTCTCTGTTGTTACTGTCTGTGTTGTTACTGTCTCTGTTGTTACTGTCTGTGTTGTTACTGTCTCTGTTGTTACTGTCTGTGTTGTTACTGTCTCTGTTGTTACTGTCTCTGTTGTTACTGTCTCTGTTGTTACTGTCTCTGTTGTTACTGTCTCTGTTGTTACTGTCTCTGTTGTTACTGTCTGTGTTGTTACTGTCTCTGTTGTTACTGTCTGTGTTGTTACTGTCTCTGTTGTTACTGTCCATTGTTGTTACTGTCTCTGTTGTTACTGTCTGTGTTGTTACTGTCTCTGTTGTTACTGTCTCTGTTGTTACTGTCTCTGTTGTTACTGTCATTGTTGTTACTGTCTGTGTTGTTACTGTCTCTGTTGTTACTGTCTGTGTTGTTACTGTCCATTGTTGTTACTGTCTGTGTTGTTACTGTCTCTGTTGTTACTGTCTGTGTTGTTACTGTCTCTGTTGTTACTGTCTCTGTTGTTACTGTCTCTGTTGTTACTGTCTCTGTTGTTACTGTCTGTGTTGTTACTGTCTGTGTTGTTACTGTCTGTGTTGTTACTGTCTCTGTTGTTACTGTCTGTGTTGTTACTGTCTCTGTTGTTACTGTCTCTGTTGTTACTGTCCATTGTTGTTACTGTCTCTGTTGTTACTGTCTCTGTTGTTACTGTCTCTGTTGTTACTGTCTCTGTTGTTACTGTCTGTGTTGTTACTGTCTCTGTTGTTACTGTCTCTGTTGTTACTGTCTGTGTTGTTACTGTCTGTGTTGTTACTGTCTCTGTTGTTACTGTCTCTGTTGTTACTGTCTCTGTTGTTACTGTCTCTGTTGTTACTGTCTGTGTTGTTACTGTCTCTGTTGTTACTGTCTCTGTTGTTACTGTCTCTGTTGTTACTGTCAAGTCATTAACCTTTAAATTCCTTTCATGATAAATAAATTGAAATTTTCCGCTTTAAGCCATGCCAAAAACCTTGACGGCAATATCATGAATACTTTCAGTCAACAGCTGCTCAGTCATTCACAGTTTATACAAATTTTATCGTCAATAATTTTTGATTAACTTCATTTTAGAGAAGCTACCATAACAGCTGGCTTTACTTGTTATTTGTGTGAGGAATATAAAATAATATAATTATCTTAGTCAGGACAACATGGGGCTTAAATACCGCAATAAGCTTTACAGAGGAATATATAAAATAATATAATTATCTTAGTCAGGACAACATGGGGCTTAAATACCGCAATAAGCTTTACAGAGGAATATATAAAATAATATAATTATCTTAGTCAGGACAACACGGGGCTTAATTACCGCAATAAGCTTTACAGAGGAATATATAAAATAATATAATTATCTTAGTCAGGACAACATGGGGCTTAAATACCGCAATAAGCTTTACAGAGGAATATATAAAATAATATAATTATCTTAGTCATGCAGGACAACATGGGGCTTAAATACCGCAATAAGCTTTACAGAGGAATATATAAAATAATATAATTATCTTAGTCAGGACAACATGGGGCTTAAATACCGCAATAAGCTTTACAGAGGAATATATAAAATAATATAATTATCTTAGTCAGGACAACATGGGGCTTAAATACCGCAATAAGCTTTACAGAGGAATATATAAAATAATATAATTATCTTAGTCAGGACAACATGGGGCTTAAATACCGCAATAAGCTTTACAGAGGAATATATAAAATAATATAATTCTCTTGGGCAGTACAACATTGGGCTTAAATACCGTATAAGCTTTACAAAATAAAGTCGGCTAGAAGTCCTTACTTAGATTTCATAATCCATGAGTTCAAAACGAAATTCCTTCTTTGTCATTTCATGTCAGATACGTGCTTTAATTTAAAGTCATGGTCATCAACATTCATTAAACATGCTGTTGTCAGAAAATGATATTTTTATTCCAAGTTCTGTAAATGATAAAATGTCTCATGAAGAAAACGACTGTTTAGTCTCAACTCGTATGTTCATGTGACAAGTCAGCACGTTCACTTCCATTGTAAAATTCACTTCGTCCATCTTCGTCTGGAAATTCCATTGAATGCAAACATACAATCTTAACATAGGTCAGATCATCCTCTACCAGTTCCATCCGTTTCTCTATGAGTAACAATTATATCTATATAGCATCTGTATCCGTCTGCTATTGTTGACATCCACGTGCCAATGGAGTTCACCCCAGCCATCGATGACCACATACCCGTGTTTAACAGCAAGGAGAGTTCAGTCACGTTCAGTCTGTAAATGTATGTCGCGCGATGCGTATTATATTGAACATAATCAAAACTTCAATAATCAATAATCCTCTCGGTAATCATTTAAATTTTGTAAAACCATTACCGCATAATTTTGAAAAATATTTTCAAAAAAATAAAATAAAATGATAAAGAAATAAAATGTTCGATATACTCTATGATTTTTCTCTTAGACTAAAAATAATAAAATAAATAGACGTAAAAATGATTTTTAAAATCCACGTTTTTATAAGGGTACGTCACGCTCCAGAGGGGGAAGGGGGTGTAAGAAAGTGTGACACTTTGTGACAGGGGGAGTGGGGGTCTGGCCATGTGTGACATCACGCTGTTTTATATTAAATTTTGATTATTTTGTTAATAAAAACATTTTTTGTTTGAAAGTGTGACGTACTTTAGGGGGGGGGGTCTGAGATGTGTGACAGGGGGGAGGGGGGAGTTAAAAATGGTCAAAAATAGCCTGACGTACTTTAAGGACGGCCCCTAACCGGACTAAAAAGAAGAAAATAATTTAAAACTTATAAGTTCAAGTACTTTCATTTAACATGACTGAAAACGTGGGGCGGGCGCTTATGAGGTTTTACATATGCATTTCACTCATTCTCTCACTTATATATCTCTCTTTTGCCTTGTAAATTATAAATCTTTAATTTTTATACCAAACGCCTACCTCATAAGCGCCCGCCCAAAGTTTTTTTAGTCATATTAAATGAAAGTACTTAAACTTATAAGTTTTAAATTATTTTCTTCTTTTTAGTCCACTTATAAAAACGTGGTTTTTAAAATCTTGTTTGCCTCTATTTTGCGGTTCAGTAGCCTTCAGCCTTAGTATCAAAAGATTTTATATACAAACGGAATTTGACGTTTTTGATGGAGAAAATTTCACACTTCATAATTCGTTCCATTCTTCTTTCATTAATGTCATCTTTGGCTTTTCTCTGATTTCTCAAACAATCTTGCTATTAGTTCTCAAACAATCTTGCTATTAGTTCTCAAACAATCCTGCTATTAGTTCTCAAACAATCCTGCTATTAGTTCTCAAACAATCCTGCTATTAGTTCTCAAACAATCCTGCTATTAGTTCTCAAACAATCCTGCTATTAGTTCTCAAACAATCCTGCTATTAGTTCTCAAACAATCCTGCTATTAGTTCTCAAACAATCCTGCTATTAGTTCTCAAACAATCCTGCTATTAGTTCTCAAACAATCCTGCTATTAGTTCTCAAACAATCCTGCTATTAGTTCTCAAACAATCCTGCTATTAGTTCTCAAACAATCCTGCTATTAGTTCTCAAACAATCTTGCTATTAGTTCTCAAACAATCCTGCTATTAGTTCTCAAACAATCCTGCTATTAGTTCTCAAACAATCCTGCTATTAGTTCTCAAACAATCCTGCTATTAGTTCTCAAACAATCCTGCTATTAGTTCTCAAACAATCCTGCTATTAGTAACTAATCAACGATGTGAAATTTGTCGCTGTTAACAAAGTGTTATGTTAACAAAGTGTTATGTTAACAAAGTGTTATGTTAACAAAGTGTTATCCGAGGAATTCACCCATCTTGCCCACTCCCTCGCTACACGGTTGATCATAGATTTGGTACATGCTTATGGCAGCGATACTCCAGCATTAACTAAGCCACCACTGTAGTTGATCAGGGTTTGGCAAAGTGCGGCCCGCGGACCACATGCGGCCAGCCACAATTTTTTTTAAAAATCCCGCTAAGATTTGAAGTGTTATAAGATACAATCCACTAATAAAACTGATTCTATAAATAAATTTGAGGGGCGCGGTGGTCGAAAGGCAGCGCTCTCGGCTGGCGTACCGAGAGCCACTCGTTCGAGTCTCGTTGAAGGCTGGGTCTTGTTCTCGTGGCTAAGGGCGTCCCTGAGTCCACCCAGCTCCAAATGGGTACCTGACAGCAGTATGGGAAGTAAGGGCGGCTGGGCATTGTGCTAGCCACACAATCCCCTCGCATGCCGTAGCAGTAAAAACTTGTGAACGCTGCTTCACTTGCCCCATAGGCCAGCATGCTCTTAAAGGGGAACTTTACTTTACTATAATTAAATGTGCTAGCAGTTAGAAATCTAGATAATATGACTTGAGCATAATAAATAAATTTAAATAAAACTACCACTTTTGTTTAAGTTTTATGTATTGGTTGTCATCATACAATGTATTCTTCTTTTCTGAAATGAAATGTAATATTAACTTTAAAAAATGCAAAACAGTTCAACAGCACACCACTGTCAGTTCTCTTCATGAAACACTAAACACACAATCATCTTCTTACACAATATTTGTCTACCTCATAAACATTTTAGGCTCCTGTAAAATATACATTATCGTCTTTATAAAAAAATCCACGAAGCAGTTATTGGGTTAAGCAAACGTGCTGCACAAAAAATGTGCGTTGTATTATGTAACATATAAAGTATAAGGGCTTTATACAACAACATGAAATATACCTGTCGGCCTTCATAAAGGCAGACCAATCAATGGAAATCAGAGAGCCGCAATGCTTTGGGCCTTTGTTCATGAAGCGTTCAAAGACAGAGATCCTGGATAAGGTCAACCTGTTCTTTTTGGCCTAATCACGTGTAACCCCATGATCTATTCACGTGGTCAGTTTGCGCATTGCATAGCGTCATCAGTGGGCGTGTTCAATAGCGTCATCAGTGGGCGTGTTCAGTGGCGTGTGGCGTGAACTGTTGGAACAGACTATAGATCCTCATCCCCGAATCTATCAGATCGACTGCCTCTATTGCGCTCAAAAAATAATACCTAGGTATGAAATTTAAAAAGCTCTATCACATCGGATGATGCTGTTGTGTCATTTTTGTCCCCAGTTGTATCCTGTGATCGCCATCGGGTCTCTTACATTGTCTTTGACCCTTAGTTCATTTAAAAAATAATTTAAAAACGCAATTTTTCAAGGTTAAAGAGTTTCTCATTATTTTCCCCAAAATACTTTGTATTTGAACTAAATTAAAAGAAATTGAGAACTTACAATTAATTCATTTTATTTTAAATAATTAATTGATTCCTGTCATCTGGACACGGTGGTCGAGCGCACTGGACTGTCGTACCGATGGTCACGGGTTCGAATCCGTGTGAAGGCAAGTGTTTGTTCCCGGGGCCTAGGGCGTCCCTGAGTTAGGCGGCTGGGTAATGCGTGGAACCCACAAAGCCGTGGCCTGTGAATGCTGCATCACTTGCCAACAGATCATCTGTCATGGTCTGTGGACGCAACTATCTTCTGCATAGAAGGAGCGTCCGTATAGATAAGATAAGAAGATAGATCTGGTCACTTGACATTGTTCATCAGATTTATGAACAAACTGCTGGCCCCGGACTTAATCACTAGACAACATTTCGTTGTCGCCGCTACCAACAACAATCATCCCATGTCCGAGCAACGATCATAACAAAAAAAGATGGACAACAATGGAACAGCGATAGATTCTCGTCCCCAAAAAACCAAAAGCCAGCAATCCAATTTTCTGAGGTGATAAAACCGTAACTAGTCGGAAATAACATTCATAGAACAACTCTTTACTGAACGTGCCTTTCAGACGTAGCCGTGGTTTGAACTGTACGTGCCTTTTAGACGTAGCCGCGGTTTGACTGTACTTGCCTTTTAGACGTAGCCGTGGTTTGGACTGTACGTGCCTTTTAGACGTAGCCGTGGTTTGAACTGTACGTGCCTTTTAGACGTAGCCTCGGTTTGACTGTACGTGCCTTTTAGACGTAGCCTCGGTTTGACTGTACGTGCCTTTTAGACGTAGCCTCGGTTTGACTGTACGTACCTTTTAGACGTAGCCGTGGTTTGAACTGTACGTGCCTTTTAGACGTAGCCTCGGTTTGACTGTACGTGCCTTTTAGACGTAGCCTCGGTTTGACTATACGTACCTTTTAGACGTAGCCGTGGTTTGAACTGTACGTGCCTTTTAGACGTAGCCTCGGTTTGACTGTACTTGCCTTTTAGACGTAGCCTCGGTTTGACTGTACGTACCTTTTAGACCTAGCCTCGGTTTCAACCAAAACCCTATATTCAGCATTTAAGGAGATTATTTTCATCTGAAGAAGGATTCTTTCTTGGAAGTTTTCAGCCACCCGTGATAGTGAAGTAAAAGGTGGAAAAGGGGGGGGGTAAACCATTTTTTTTCAATGACGTCATGAGCAGTGTGTGGCGGGGTCCTGAAAATATTCCTGGAAACTGTCCAACAGGTTGTGGCGTCATTTCCGTATTTGTAAATTGATAAACACCAACCGCTAGCATTCATGAGGGGCCAACATGTCACATTGACTTTCGACATCTCCAGAGAGGAATAACAGTAATCTTATTGTTATAAACAAGCCGGGACTGCACTAAGTCGCATTCGGTCGCAATGAAGACACCTGACGTCAATTTACAGCCGTGAAATTTGGATTGGAAGACAATTAGACATTCAGCTAATGCTCTTATCTTGTCCATATTTTCTTTAACGCTTCCCTCGTACTGGTCAACTCATCTGGACCTAATATGATGTTTAGTGGAGAGTCCATGACCAAATCGAGGCCAAAATTCGTCAGCGCTTGGGTATGGACGGCCCCTTGGGTATGGACGGCCCCTTGGGTATGGACGGCCCCTTGGGTATGGACGGCCCCTTGGGTATGGACGGCCCCTTGGGTATGGACGGCCCCTTGGGTATGGACGGCCCCTTGGGTATGGACGGCCCCTTGGGTATGGACGGCCCCTTGGGTATGGGCGGCCCCTTGGGTATGGGCGGCCCCTTGGGTATGGACGGCCCCTTGGGTATGGGCGGCCCCTTGGGTATGGGCGGCCCCTTGGGTATGGACGGCCCCTTGGGTATGGACGGCCCCTTGGGTATGGGCGGCCCCTTGGGTATGGGCGGCCCCTTGGGTATGGGCGGCCCCTTGGGTATGGGCGGCCCCTTGGGTATGGGCGGCCCCTTGGGTATGGACGGCCCCTTGGGTATGGACGGCCCCTTGGGTATGGACGGCCCCTTGGGTATGGGCGGCCCCTTGGGTATGGGCGGCCCCTTGGGTATGGACGGCCCCTTGGGTATGGACGGCCCCTTGGGTATGGACGGCCCCTTGGGTATGGACGGCCCCTTGGGTATGGACGGCCCCTTGGGTATGGGCGGCCCCTTGGGTATGGGCGGCCCCTTGGGTATGGACGGCCCCTTGGGTATGGACGGCCCCTTGGGTATGGACGGCCCCTTGGGTATGGACGGCCCCTTGGGTATGGACGGCCCCTTGGGTATGGACGGCCCCTTGGGTATGGACGGCCCCTTGGGTATGGGCGGCCCCTTGGGTATGGGCGGCCCCTTGGGTATGGGCGGCCCCTTGGGTATGGACGGCCCCTTGGGTATGGACGGCCCCTTGGGTATGGACGGCCCCTTGGGTATGGACGGCCCCTTGGGTATGGACGGCCCCTTGGGTATGGACGGCCCCTTGGGTATGGACGGCCCCTTGGGTATGGACGGCCCCTTGGGTATGGACGGCCCCTTGGGTATGGACGGCCCCTTGGGTATGGACGGCCCCTTGGGTATGGACGGCCCCTTGGGTATGGACGGCCCCTTGGGTATGGACGGCCCCTTGGGTATGGACGGCCCCTTGGGTATGGACGGCCCCTTGGGTATGGACGGCCCCTTGGGTATGGACGGCCCCTTGGGTATGGACGGCCCCTTGGGTATGGACGGCCCCTTGGGTATGGACGGCCCCTTGGGTATGGACGGCCCCTTGGGTATGGACGGCCCCTTGGGTATGGACGGCCCCTTGGGTATGGACGGCCCCTTGGGTATGGACGGCCCCTTGGGTATGGACGGCCCCTTGGGTATGGACGGCCCCTTGGGTATGGGCGGCCCCTTGGGTATGGGCGGCCCCTTGGGTATGGACGGCCCCTTGGGTATGGACGGCCCCTTGGGTATGGACGGCCCCTTGGGTATGGACGGCCCCTTGCTCAAGCTGGAATGTTGATGAGCAGATTTGTTAATTGAGTTATCACCCCTGGCTGTGCAATTGTTTCGACGAATGTTGCAGGAGTCGTCCCGCTTGAGTAATAGAGAGCTGAGTTATAGGGCAGGTAATCGCCAACCGTGGTAATTCGTGGTCTAGTTATTGCCCTTGGTCGAGTCAATATATCCGTCAAGCGGGGATAATTAGATGAACATGAGTCTAACGTTGACTAAAAAAATTCTAATAATAGAAGTTTAAAAATAATTTTTGATAAAAGAATTTTTAGGTAGAGCAAATAATTACACCTTAAGGGAGATAAATGCACCTTAAGGGAGATAAATGTTTCCATTTTTATAAAAACTCTTTGAATTATAAAATCAATGTTCAAACTTATAAATAATTAGTTATTAATTTTAACTAATGAAATTCTGACTTTATTTAAAGACTGTATACCCTCTGTTGCAACAACGCATATATATGTGTTTATGTTTTTATATGAGGCGCAGTGAGTCAAGCTGATAGCTGGGGTAACGGGGTATATAAGTTCTCAAATAAGTATTACCTACACATCTCTGACAAGTGTCACTTTCATGTACAGGGAATTTTATCAGATATACTCTAGAAGTGTATTGTGTCAAATAGATATAGTCTAAAAGTGTATTGTGTCAATTACATATAGTCTAAAAGTGTATTGTGGCAAATAGATATAGTATAAAATGTATTGTGTCAATTAGATACAGTCTCAATATGTATTGTGTCAATTAGATATAGTCTAAAAGTGTATTGTGGCAAATAGATATAGTCTAAAAGTGGATTGTGTCAATAAGATATAGTCTAAAAGTGTATTGTGGCAAATAGATATAGTCTAAAAGTGTAATGTGTCAATTAGATACAGTCTCAATATGTATTGTGTCAATTAGATATAGTCTAAAAGTGTATTGTGTCAATTAGATATAGTCTAAAAGTGTATTGTGTCAATTAGATATAGTCTAAAAGTGTATTGTGTCAATTAGATATAGTCTAAAAGTGTATTGTGTCAATTAGATATAGTCTAAAAGTGTATTGTGTCAATTAGATATAGTCTAAAAGTGTATTGTGTCAATTAGATATAGTCTAAAAGTGTATTGTGTCAATTAGATACAGTCTCAATAAGTAGTGTGCCAATTACATTAGTCTTAATTTGTTTTGTGTCAATTAGATTAGTCTAAATATGTATTGTGCCAATTACATAGTCTAAATATGTATAGTGTTAATTAGATATAGTCTAATTTCTTTTTTTTAAACTCCTGCCACATTTAAATTTCAGGTGAGTGACTTGAACGTTTCTAAACGTGTGCGCTGATTGACGCTAGCAAGAAATAAAGTGTTGCTGATTGACGCTAGCAAGAAATAAAGTGTTGATTCCGTTTTTTCAACAACAACAACAACGAAAAAGCAAACAAACAAACCATCAAACCAAATCTGGTTAGTGTCTTACGCTCACTCCGTTTCTGATGATTTATTGAAGAGCCTGATCTGTGTCTGACAAGTATCCAAAATTAAGCCTATGTATTTTCTGTATCCTAATAATAAACATATTTTCAGCAATTAAAAAAAAAGAGTTATATTTATACTTTAAAAAACATCTTAAGCTATTCTATCATTTCTATGATATGTGTTGAGAAGTACAAGTGGAGGTTGGTCCATTCATTACGTGTTTGTTTGTTTACAACGTGAGCGGGTTGATTGTCAAAAGGAAATTAAGTTATCTTCTTCTGTCAGCTGCAAATATTAGGTCAAAAACAATGATTGCATCAACAGGTTTATGTTGGCCAATGTGCACAAACTAGTTTATGTTTGCCAATGTACACAAACTAGTTTATGTTGGCCAATGTGCTCCAACAAGTTTATGTTGGCCAATGTACACAAACTAGTTTATGTTGGCTGATGTGCACCAACAAGTTTATGTTACCGCTTAAATTGATGTTTCCTATTTCATCTCAGTGTTTGTGATATCAATACATTCTTCCCTTTGGTGTCCACGTTTATATATTCTGCAAACTTTTACTCATAAAATTTATTGATATGTGTTTATGTATGCCAGAAAGGGCAAGTTCAAGTGTCTATCTACAAGTGTATTTATTCGTTCATTTAATGTATGTGTCAAAGTTCAGTGGCCTTATTTCAAACCTTTGCTTATGGCCAAGTAGAAGCCAAACATCTAATTATGCATAGTTTAATGGGACGCCCATCAGTTTGCTTGGAAATCTCTCTATCTCATCTTGGCAGACATTGTTTGTTGACCACGCCTCACCCCACGCGGGATAACCGTTAACTGACCACAGCTACGGCCCGTTCATCACTGAGATGACCCTTGGTCAGTGTGTCCATGTGTGCATGGTCTGAGGTCTATCATCCGTCCTGTGTACTGCTGATAAGTGTGTGTGTGGGGTTTTGCAAAGTTTTGATGGTCCGCTTCTGAGTTGCAAGGAGGATTTGATGACGTGGCAGATTCACTGAGTCGTGACGGGTCCACTCATCAACCCTCACGGGATCCCTCAGACACGCACTCCCTGGGGCTTCCTAACTGTATGGCGGAAGGTTTCACCGTGACCATTCAGGTTTTAAAGACTGGGACTGGGAAATTCTTGTGGAATATAACAGTAACAGAACTGAGCTTGATGAACAAATCAAATCTAATACTTCACTTGGAACATCTAGTTCAGGAATTTTTCTTTTTTTTTCAATACATTTCCTTTTGTATTACTGACCATTCAAATAAATCGTTAAAAGTAAAAATGATATCAATACATAGAAACAACTAACACCCTGTCACCAGAAAATTACAGCGTACCATGTCTACCACGTACATCATATTTAGGAAGATCGTTTTCACTTTTGTAGAAATTGTGAACACTGCTTCACTTGCCCCATAGGCTATAGGCCAACATGCTCTGAAAAGGGACTTTACAACTTACTGATGTCGAAACACAAATTCATTGACACAAATTTTGTGAACAAAGACAAGTCAACTTTCCACAAACTCATTTTAATAATCTGTAATATAGACCCGCTGTTCACATTAACGTCTTAGGTAAGCCTTTTGTCCCGTCCATCAATAGGTGGATAACATGTAAACGGGAAATGAGTGAGCCAGAGAGGAAGTCCTGTCAGGCTCTCTCATACCCTGTTTACATGTTATCAATCTATTGATCTATAAGCCTGATTGCAGTCTCACCCACATTTTGTTCCCTTCATTAACGTCTTAGGTAAGGCACTTGTCAATCAAGTTACTAATGATTAGAACATATCGCCACTATTCGCCACCCCGTCACTTCCTGGAAGAAGTTTTTGGATGCGCTCCCTTGTCTAGGTCTGCGCTTCGTCCAACTCTAGTGGTCTGCCCTTGATGACTTGGGTCAGCATGACCTTTGCAGAAGTGACCATAAATTGGAGATGCATCTTTAAAATATACAATGTCGAGGCTAAGGATGCATGTCTTTCATCTAGTTGGTATGTATGTATAATATTATATGTTAGTATTTTGGGGGTTTTCAATTATCTTGTCATTTGTTTTTTTCAAGACAATGAAACTTCAGACATTTTTAAATCCCTTATATTAACTTCACCGGCGTCTCTCTCTCTCTCTCTCTCTCTCTCTCTCTCTCTCTCTCTCTCTCTCTCTCTCTCTCTCTCTCTCTCCTCTCTCTCTCTCTCTCTGTCTTGGGCTCGGCGGGCGGAAAAACAGAAGTCAAAAATGACCCACTTCCCATGATCCGATCGAACTGAAATTTGGCACACGGACCCGTCTGACCTAACAATGCATCGTATCAAAATTTCAGATCGATCGAACGTACCGTAATAAAATTAATGCATTTTTAGTTTATCCTTATATGAGGTATGTAATTTTAATTCACGGTTTGTTATTGTTTTTTTGCCACGTGAAATTTTGAGCTGACGCATTGAGGCGACCCAACGAAGCGACGGGCGCTTTTGTTTACATTTTACGTGTCACTCAGAGCTCGGTCAAGCGAATCGGTGACCAGACTTTTCCCCTCTCCCCCCCCCCACCCCCCCTCCCCCCCCCACTAGGGTTATGATGCAAAGTTGAGTTAAGACAGATTCAGTCTGTAAATGTTTGAAAATAATCAATACTGTTAGTTATGTCTCATATATAAGGGATTTATAGTCAAAAACTTTGTTTTTACGGGTTTGTTTTATTATTCCTGTTTTTACAGAGACGGTATTGATTTGTAATAATAAAAAAATATTATTAAATAACTAACATAAATAACATGACGGTGCCTTAAATATAAAATTACAAAAATGTTCATCACCGTTTCAATACATCGTGTCTGTAGTTTTATTTTGCTGTAGTCTGTAGTCATATTATTTCAGTGTTTCATGGTTAAATAAGTTGTTTTTGTTTTGTTTCGTTGTTATAAAATTTCAGATTGTTTAAACACACAGTCGAGTTTGTTACTGACGTTACTGGATGATTTTTAGGTTTTCCAAATTTTTTTTTACAGTACTGGCCTAAAAAAATAAAACTATTGCCGCCATGATAAATAAAAAAAACTCTCTTCCCACAACCAAATATGTAATATTATTAATTCGTTTTACAATTTACATCCAAAGTTAAATTGGTAGAATCTGTAAGGCAAGTAACCCTGCGTAAAGAAAAAAGTGCCCCGAATCAGCATGAAAATTATCTGGGCACTTTCGCGCGTATATCTTAACCCCAGCCCAGGCGAAACTCGGAACATCGTGCCCCCGGGGTTTAGACCGCAACGTCCCAGTTATTTCACTGACTTCTTATCTGTGACTGGAGAACAATAACTCGTCTCTGTTTCCCCATTGTTTACCAAACACTTGTGTGACTGAATCCCCTTTAATTAGCCTCGACCAACGTCTCGTTGTACGATGGCTAACAACAATCTCCTCGTGGTGGGGAGCCTTCCTCCTGTCTCCAATCTTCTGCGAGTTTCTCCCGGGAATCAGACTGAGGTTAAGCCCAGATCCATGCGCTCCAAGGCGGCATTCACAGTTCAGACTTGAGGTTGTCTGGTTGCAAGGTGTGTTCTGGTATCACAGAAAATTTGAGGTTGTCTTATTTCAATGTCGGGTGCGTTACATTAACATACACGTGTTATCGCAACAACAGAGGAAAGTCATAAAATATAGACGACGACATGTCGTCCGATTGGTTTCTCGTAGAGATTTTCTGATCACGACCAAAGACCATAATAAAATAAAAGATCAAATTTGTTTAGTTAATGAAGATTTTGTTTTTGTTATTGATAATTATAGAAATAGAAATAAAAATGAAGAGCTTAGTACTGGAAGAACTTATGTAAAAAATAAAATAATGTTAAAAAATATTTTTTTTAAAAGGACACGCTTTAATTTACATATAGAAAGTGCACTAAAAATAAGAAAATAAAAATTTTCTATGAAAACAGGTGAAATCGATGAACCTATTTACTGCACATAAAAGCGTGGGGCGCCCATCACAAATCATTTCTCATTGCAACTATTCTCTTACATATAGATATATGTTTCTAATTAATGTGATAGTAGCATTTATATGATCAAAGTTGTGAAACTTTTACTGTTTATTAATATTCATACAAATTTGTTTTTATGTTTCGCAGACTTGTACACGATAGAGAGTTGTGATGAGCGCCTCACGCTTTTATGTGCAGTAGATAGGTTCACCGATTTCACCTGTTTTCATAGAAAATTTTAATTTTCTTCTTTTTAGTACACTTTCTATATGTAAATAAAAGCGTGTCCTTTTTTAAAAAAAGATTTTTTTACATTATTTTATTTTCTACTTTTTAGTATCAACATTTTTTAAATTGATTTTTCGACCTTATCAATTCAATTTAATTAGTTAAACTTCATTGTCAACAACTTAAATGTGATAGTGGTAAAAAGATAGATATTAAAAATATAAATTACAAATTTATGAATTAAAATTAAAAGGGAAAGCAGTTTCCCCAACTGAAATTTG
The DNA here is from genome assembly GCA_944989445.1 of Ampullaceana balthica. Lineage (NCBI taxonomy): Eukaryota > Metazoa > Mollusca > Gastropoda > Lymnaeidae > Ampullaceana > Ampullaceana balthica. The sequence goes on along the minus strand of CALYLW010002374.1, from coordinate 35,701 downwards.
AACCATGTACCTCCAGGTCGGAAATCGATCACGGTGACGTTTTGACCAGCACGCCTGACGAATCATCGCTCTATTGTAACATATAATAAAAACTCTTTACAAACCACTTCTGACATCAACACATTGAAATTAATTGTATCCCTCTAGTGCGAATTGTTTATATAACTTAATGTGATAGTGTTAATCAAACAACCCGTAAAGACAAAGTTCTTGACTCTAAATCCCTTATATATGAGACAGAACTAAAAGTATTGTTAATGTACATCGCGCGACAAACATTTACAGACTGAAACGCGCTGATCTCCCCTGCCCTTGAAGTAAAAACACGGGAATTTGGTAAACCAGGGCTGGAGACCAGTGAGCCGTGGAGGTCAACTCTAGCAGACGACTAAACATTCTAAATAGTGATAAATAGAGATAAACTAAAACTTGATTAATTTAATTACGGTACATTCGATCAATCTGAAATTTCGATACAATGCATTGTCATCCACGATCTATATGTGGTAAAATTTTGAGATCTCTAGGACCATCAGAAGTGGTTTAATTTTACGTTACAAGATTTGAAGGAAGGATGGATGGATGGATACAACATACAAACAGTGTGACTTAAATAAAAGCGTGTAATAATAATAATTACGCATTTTTGAGATAATCAAGTTTTCATTTATTTTTTGTCTCTTTGATGAAAGCATTGTAGTTTTTAAGTCTGTTAAAAAAATGAAAAAAGTTACATTGTATTATTGTTTAAATTTTATACAGTAGATTGATCTAAACCAGATGCTAAATGTTCACTGTTTGGATTAAATGTGACTAATATACGCCCTTGATCCGTGGTAAAGGATTTTCTAAATTAAAGTTCATAAAGATACATTTTACATACATCACAAAAAAATGTTTATTGTATTTTAAAATAAATTGTATTTTAATTAAATTATTTTTGTCCATGAGACCTTATATGGGGACAAGCGATGAAGTGCTCAGCTCCCTACATTACGGATATACGCATAAGTCTGGACATTTGTATATCATGTTGTGGTTGTAATTACGTTTAAGATGATTGAGAATGCAGCGTCTTTTCTTCAGTTGTTGGAAATGTCTGTACTGTAAACCGCGTTAAGCCCAGCCGCAGGCCTGTATTTGTCTCCTTTCTTTGAAGAAACAAATCATCAACTTTCTACTAACTCCATGTTATACTGAATAGGCCTAACACCTGATATTTAATGACATAGATATATTAGAAAATATTAACCTAAGCAAAATATCATAGCCTCAAAAATCTCGTATCCTTCCTTATTTAATCTCTTTAAATATTTGAAAACATTATTTTGAGAAGCCTTAAGGCTGTCTGTGTGTGTGTGTGTGGGGGGGGGGTTCCGGCAACCAGCCCCAGGCCAGGGATTAAACTGTCCAGCTAATTGCGGTAAACGGTTTTGTCCAGCATGGCCCAAATTCGTTAACTCCCATCCGTTGAGAGGGTTTAGCGGGGGCAGGGGGGAGGGGGTGCTGTCCTAGTGTTCACGTCTGTCGAGTTGCTGGCCCTGAGGAGGTAAGGATGGACTTAGCGGGCCCCCCACTGAACACGGACGTCTCATGGCGTAACAGTAACAGTAACCACAGTTAATGGTTACAAGTGGTGGGTGACCACACTCTAAACGTTTGGACACACAGATGGACGGACGAAGTTTCCAGGTTCTTGCTCTATCAGCTGTTAGTCGCATGACATAAGTATTCAGTCTTGCTAACAATCTGAACTTATGAATGTTCATAAATTTCTCTACACCATTTGTGTCTATTACACACAGCGACGGGTACTTTAGAGATCCTTATAAAAGTTGTCTATGACATACTGAGACATGGTTACTTAAGGGACCCTTACATCAGTTGTGTCTATTACATACCAAGAAATGGTTACTTTAGGGACCCTTACATCAGTTGTGTCTATTACATACCAAGAAATGGTTACTTTAGGGACCCTTACATCAGTTGTGTCTATTACATACCAAGAAATGGTTACTTTAGGGACCCTTACATCAGTTGTGTCTATTACATACCAAGAAATGGTTACTTTAGGGACCCTTACATCAGTTGTGTCTACTACATACCAAGAAATGGTTACTTTAGGGACCCTTACATCAGTTGTGTCTATTACATACCAAGAAATGGTTACTTAAGGGACCCTTACATCAGTTGTGTCTATTACATACCAAGAAATGGTTACTTTAGGGACCCTTACATCAGTTGTGTCTATTACATACCAAGAAATGGTTACTTTAGGGACCCTTACATCAGTTGTGTCTATTACATACCAAGACATTGTTACGCTAGTACTCTTTATTCTGCAATAAAATCATATACGATTTACCGTCTCTAAAATTATAATTTTTGTCCAAATTTCATTATCTAATTTGTTCAGTGCACACTAAGATATTAGAATCTTTCTGACGACCGGCTGTTTTGAGGAGTTCACTGATGGTTTAGTTTGTGAGCTGTACCTGTTTGTATGATGCTAACGTATTAAAATAACAAGAGGTCATTCACGCCCCAAAAGTACTTGACCACTTGACCAGTATCTGACCCTTCATCCTGAAACTGATGTAAAATTAAAAACTTTTACCATTTTAATAATCGAAGTTGTTAATCAAAACTAAAATCCATGTTTGAATGCTCCCAATAAAAGACTCCAAATTTACAGTAAATCAGGGGAACTCAATGATCTGTTTATTGTGCTTTATAATTAGACGCTCGTCATACGCGTGTAAATATTTTATCAATATCATCAATTGCACTGTAGCAGTGCTTCTCAAAAATTTTTAGTACTGCGGACCGGCGGGAAATTTTTCCATTGCACCAGGCACCGGTGAACGTTTTTCCCTGTACTGACGTGGTAACGAAATGTCCTTTCTTGGTAACTTCTGCGGACCGGCATTGAATGGCCCACGGACCCGCAGCGGTCCGCAGATCACCACTTTGAGAAGCACTGCACTAGAGTACATGCTGGAGACCGACGTGCTCCACCACATTCTTCCATTCGCCTCCTTGCACCAACCCCAGCTGGTGTAAAACCGCGGCTCTATATTGTCAAACATTTTGGTGCACTAGTTGGCAGGGTCTCCGCTCCAACTTACTCCAAGCCACAAGAAAGGAATAGTGCGTCGTCAGACCACTTGTAAAAGATTTCTCCAGTTAAAGTACCAACACTTCAACAAGAACGAGTTACACCTGAGTGCACGCCCAAGACAAACAAACAAACACAGGAGTGAAAGGTTGTCTAGGACGTCGCGCGCACCAATCTATGCATTTAATTAAAATAGTAAATGTTCTATACCGACGGGAGACGTTTAGAAAAGACAGAACCCCACATAATTTATACACGACTACAGATCGATACTGATCAATTCATTTCAATCACGTAGCTAGCCCCATTAAAAACTTTTATGCCGTTGTGGCTACAGAGATCTCTAAATTCTTGTCTGTCATAGACATTTCATTCATTTCAATCTCCCATTGCCACTTATATCAGACGGGTAGACAAGAAAAGCCCTTGAAACGGAATGCTGGTTAATTTTGGACAATGCTTGGCCTCACTTTCACCCAAAGGGTTTTTTAATTGAGCCGTTAGCCTTAAGTTTGTGTTTAATGACCCGTAGCTGCTGTGCTCCTCTAGCATAACGGTACATTTCATTTAAAATAAACAGCTTTCTTCCACCCACAAGGAAAAAAAAACTGCGTATATAATTAAAACCCCAACATATAGTTCATATAGACATACATTGAAATCCTAGCTACAGGGAACCAAGTAAAGACGCAACGGACGAATAGTACACAGAGACCAAGACGCAACGGACGAATAGTACACAGAGACCAAGACGCAACGGACGAATAGTACACAGAGACCAAGACGCAACGGACGAATAGTACACAGAGACCAAGACGCAACGGACGAATAGTACACAGAGACCAAGACGCAACGGACGACTAGTGCACAGAGACCAAGACGCAACGGACGAATAGTACACAGAGGCCAAGACGCAAAGGACGAATAGTACACAGAGACCAAGACGCAACGGACGAATAGTACACAGAGACCTTCGGATAAAGCGGAGAAGACTCTCTTATAATGCACCCCCAACCTAGAAATAGTCTTAAAGAACTAAAATATATCAGCCGCATAAATTATATTGAGTTGTTGTGTACTAAGTCCTTATGGCGATATGTTTAATTTAATTGGTATCCTTTGAAACCATGAATTGTGAAATAACTTAAGAAAATAGTTCACTCGTTGCCGCAACTTTTGTCTGGAGCGTTTATTACCCGCCGCCATTACTCAGCAGTTGTCTATCTTGTCATCGGTCTCACACATTGTGACTATGATGTAGAGCTCGCAGTACGAGATTACAAGACAGAAGTGAAAGCTTTGTTTCCTAAACAGCCAATGACGTCACTCTCATCTCTCTACATGCTGGATAATCCGTGGAACCTTCCTGTCTAGATGATGCGCCTTGGCACCAGACGCCGGATTTGGTGTGTCGCATGTGTTAATACACAACTGAATTCGAAAATCAAGTTTTCTTTCTCATGGCTGGCTTGCTTTCATATGTTAGCGAGTCTCACCCACCTGAAATATCTAGCCATCCCTAAAGTGAAACTTTTTTTAAAAATTTCCTTGTTATGGAGTTCAATGCATTAGTGCACGGTGGGCAAAGTGCGGGCCGCGGGCCACATGCCACCCGCAACGTGATATTGTGGGGCCATCGGAACCTGCCAGTAATTTGAGGAAATCTATACATTTTGGTGTTTAAAAGCCAACTTTTGTTAAGTGCGGGGTTTTGGCATTTCATGACCCACGGATGACGCCTCTTGACGTCTCATGACCTACTGATGTGACCTTTGGCGTGTCATGACCTACTGATGTGACCTTTGGCGTGTCATGACCTACTGATGTGACCTTTGGCGTGTCATGACCTACTGATGTGACCTTTGGCATGTCATGACCTACTGATGCGACCTTTGGCGTGTCATGACCTACTGATGCGACCTTTGGCGTGTCATGACCTTCTGATGTGACCTTTGGTGTGTCATGACCTACTGATATGACCTTTGCCGTTCATGACCTACTGATGCGACTTTCGCCCGGAAACGTTTGATCACTATTGCATTGGGGGACAATAGTTGTATTTTATTCTAAATTGAAAATATGGGGACATAGATGACGCAGATATATCTATACCAACAATTTAGGTTAATATTTCTTTCATTGGTTTTTGTTTAGTGGAAAAGACGTGACAAGTTTACATTGCATTGGCACATGAAGCAGATCGAGCGAGGAGAATGTATTGGTCTTAATCACAAAACTTAATAGAATCGACATGGTCTCTACACAAAACTGTTTGGTCTGTCCGCGACATTGGACCACATTAAATATAACCGGAAAAAAAATATAAAAACGTTCCAAAGAATATACTGTGGGTTGACGTCACAAGAAGTGCGAACACTTAAAGTGAAATTCATTTATCTAGAGCCAATCACATGTGCTGTTGTCGTGTTATGGACGTCTTTACTTCGCCTGCCACTTCTGATAACTTCACAACGTGTAGTCGATTATCTACTTAACAAATTCGATCTTACTTTCCGAAGCGAATACATTGGCAAAGAAATGTTTCATTACATGCAGTATCGACTTGATATATTGAATTATCAAAGCCCCCACAAAAACAGCCACCGGGAAAAGAGTTTGAGCAGTTCCTCGCGCTTTAACCTGGAATCGTTGCCTCTGTGACGTCATCCAGATTCTCTCGGTTACAACGGTCCGATTTCAGAGCGCCGACTCCTGTCCCGTGAGCGCCACGATTGCTGAACTGACAGGTTCTCATCTCAAGTGTCCTCTGACCACGCAGATCCGTATCTTGAGTACACCGACTCGATACCATAAATTCCAGAACTTGACACCTACGAGACTCATCAATAGGTTCCAGGCACTTCAACTCTCAACACAGGAATGTCATTTACCGGCGTTGACGTCATACAACCGCTTTGTGCGTGTGTGTTTAGTTTACTCTTCTTACCTGACTGGCGACGGAAGGTATTATCGATGTGATCGAACGCTCCGAAGTGTATTGATCACTAAACGGTGCCCCTTTCGTTGCCGTTACTGGTTATTGATTGAACAAGGTTATCGGTTGGAGTTATCGAGGCGAGAATTTTATGTGCCACAGTTTGTGGCTTAGGTCAGTGGTTCTAACTCTAAGTAGATGGACAACATGCAAACAGGGGTATGTGTGAGCCTGACAAGATGTCACAAAACAACGAACGTTTCGGCAAAGAGCCTTCTTCGACGAACAAATATAACCACACAAAAAAAAGTGCAGCTTCACCCATATTTGGTTTAACTCTTTATCTTTTTTTTTATTGTCGATGCAATACAAGACTTGCTTTTTTATTTTACTTTATTGACTTTTTTTTTCTCTTTTGGGGTGCTCCTAAACATAATTTTTTTTTAAACCCACACATGTTCCATTTTTATTAAATCCCTTATATTAACTTCACCGCCGTCTCTCTCTCTCTGTCTGTCTCTCTCTCTGTCTCTCTCTCATCATCTCATGGGCTCGGCGGGCGGAAAAACAAAAGTCGAAAATGACCCACTTCCAATGATCCGATCGAACTGAAATTTGGCACACGGACCCGTCTTACCTAACAATGCATCGTATCAAAATTTCAGATCGATCGAACGTACCGTAATTAAATTAATGCATTTTTAGTTTATCCTTATATGAGGTATGTAATTTTAATTCACGATTTGTTATTGTTTTTTTGCCACGTGAAAGTTTGAGCATTGAGGCGACCCAACGAAACGACGGTGCGCTTTTGTTTACATTTTACGTGTCACTCTGAGCTCGGTCAAGCGAATCGGTGACCAGACTTTTCCCCTCTCCCCCCACCCACCCCTCCCCCCCCCCACTAGGGTTATGATGCAAAGTTGAGTTAAGACAGATTCAGTCTGTAAATGTTTGAATATAATCAATACTTTTAGTTATGTCTCATCTATAAGGGATTTATAGTCAAAAACTTTGTTTTTACGGGGTTGTTTAATTAAATCCCTTATATTAACTTCACCGCCGTCTCTGTCTCTCTCTCTCTCTCTCTCTCTGTCTGTCTCTCATCATCTCATGGGCTCGGCGGGCGGAAAAACAAAAGTCGAAAATGACCCACTTCCAATGATCCGATCGAACTGAAATTTGGCACACGGACCCGTCTTACCTAACAATGCATCGTATCAAAATTTCAGATCGATCGAACGTACCGTAATTAAATTAATGCATTTTTAGTTTATCCTTATATGAGGTATGTAATTTTAATTCACGATTTGTTATTGTTTTTTTGCCACGTGAAAGTTTGAGCATTGAGGCGACCCAACGAAACGACGGTGCGCTTTTGTTTACATTTTACGTGTCACTCTGAGCTCGGTCAAGCGAATCGGTGACCAGACTTTTCCCCTCTCCCCCCACCCACCCCTCCCCCCCCCACTAGGGTTATGATGCAAAGTTGAGTTAAGACAGATTCAGTCTGTAAATGTTTGAATATAATCAATACTTTTAGTTATGTCTCATCTATAAGGGATTTATAGTCAAAAACTTTGTTTTTACGGGGTTGTTTAATTAAATCCCTTATATTAACTTCACCGGCGTCTCTCTCTCTCTGTCTGTCTCTCTCTCTGTCTCTCTCTCATCATCTCATGGGCTCGGCGGGCGGAAAAACAAAAGTCGAAAATGACCCACTTCCAATGATCCGATCGAACTGAAATTTGGCACACGGACCCGTCTTACCTAACAATGCATCGTATCAAAATTTCAGATCGATCGAACGTACCGTAATTAAATTAATGCATTTTTAGTTTATCCTTATATGAGGTATGTAATTTTAATTCACGATTTGTTATTGTTTTTTTGCCACGTGAAAGTTTGAGCATTGAGGCGACCCAACGAAACGACGGTGCGCTTTTGTTTACATTTTACGTGTCACTCTGAGCTCGGTCAAGCGAATCGGTGACCAGACTTTTCCCCTCTCCCCCCACCCACCCCTCCCCCCCCCCACTAGGGTTATGATGCAAAGTTGAGTTAAGACAGATTCAGTCTGTAAATGTTTGAATATAATCAATACTTTTAGTTATGTCTCATCTATAAGGGATTTATAGTCAAAAACTTTGTTTTTACGGGGTTGTTTAATTAAATCCCTTATATTAACTTCACCGGCGTCTCTCTCTCTCTCTCTGTCTCTCTGTCTGTCATCATCTCATGGGCTCGGCGGGCGGAAAAACAAAAGTCGAAAATGACCCACTTCCAATGATCCGATCGAACTGAAATTTGGCACACGGACCCGTCTTACCTAACAATGCATCGTATCAAAATTTCAGATCGATCGAACGTACCGTAATTAAATTAATGCATTTTTAGTTTATCCTTATATGAGGTATGTAATTTAAATTCACGATTTGTTATTGTTTTTTTGCCACGTGAAAGTTTGAGCATTGAGGCGACCCAACGAAACGACGGTGCGCTTTTGTTTACATTTTACGTGTCACTCTGAGCTCGGTCAAGCGAATCGGTGACCAGACTTTTCCCCTCTCCCCCTCCCACCCACCCCTCCCCCCTAGGGTTATGAAGCAAACTTGTGTTAAGACAGATTCAGTCTGTAAATGTTTGAAAATAATCAATACTGTTAGTTATGTCTCATATATAAGGGATTTATAGTCAAAAACTTTGTTTTTACGGGTTTGTTTTTTAAATCCCTTATATTAACTTCGCGGCCGTCTCTCTCTCTCTGTCTTGGGCTCGGCGGGCGGGCGGAAAAACAGAAGTCAAAAATGACCCACTTCCCATGATCCGATCGAACTGAAATTTGGCACACGGACCCGTCTGACCTAACAATGCATCGTATCAAAATTTCAGATCGATCGAACGTACCGTAATTAAATTAATGCATTTTTAGTTTATCCTTATATGAGGTATGTAATTCAAAATTCACTGTTTGTTATTGTTTTTTTTCTTCCAGTTTCACGTGAGTTTGAGTTGACGCCGACCGTCGTGTTGACGCCGACCGTCGTGCCGACACCCCCTCACATCCCACCCCCATTTATTAAAGACAAGGGACATCACTCGGTGTCAGTCTGTAAATGTTTGAAAATAATCAATACTGTTAGTTATGTCTCATATATAAGGGATTTATAGTCAAAAACTTTGTTTTTACGGGTTTGTTTTATTTGTACTAATTTGAGATACTCTGATCTGAAGATGACATAACACATCAAGCAGGAAATGTTTCTTATTGTAGTGAGCCAACAGAATGCTCTACACGCATTAAGAATTTCTTTTTACCTAAGATCATATTTTCCTCAACTAGAGATGACTTCATTAGTATCAGGAAACTCAACATTAACAGACCTTAGGAAAATGTCTAAACTTTCTTGTCAGAATAACGTTGCATTGTTTCAGAAAGTCAATATTATAAAATTAGTCTCTCGTGTGTGTGTGTGCGTCCTCGTGTGCGTGCCTGTGTGTACGTGGGCTTGTATATATATATGAATGTGTCCAGAATGTGCGCGTGTATGTGTGTTTATGTGTATTTGAGAGTGTGCGCGTGTGTGCATGTTTGTGTTTGGATGCGTTAATGTATGTATTTTCGAGTGTAGATGATTGATTATATTTTAATATTGACACTTAGTATAACAGGCCACCAGACACATTATCTATTCTATCTACAAATTAGTTTAGGTAAATTTAGATTTTAGTATATATTTCTTGGCCTATGATTGTTATTTGGTCCACAATTAAGTTCTGGTATGTCCTAATTTCAACTTTTATAGGCCAACAAAATTTATTTTCTACAATACAATAGTTACACGATTTCCATGATTAGAAAATCCGTCTTACAAATCTCCTGTTACACCTATCACCGCCTTTCAACACCTCGAGTTACACATATCACCACCATTAAACACCTATAGTTGTACACATATCAACACCTAGAAACACACATCGTTGTAAACATATCACCACATTTAAACACATCTTGTTACAAATAATGTATTCAGAACATTCGCTGTGGCCACGCTCTCCAATTACAGGACACAAAGATTTTTTTAACGTTTTCCAATCACAGTAACCTGAGGCTCACAGAATTCTTAGAGCTATACCATGACCAAACCTTATTTTTCTTTAATGATCTTATGTTTTACTTAGGCTTTACAAATGTTAAAACAATATTCATATTCATTTATTGTAAATTTTTATGGGGTGGAGTGTATGGGGAAATCCAGTCACTATTGTGAATGTAACTAACATAGTTCGTAACATTTATGGCAGGGTATGGGGACATCCATTCATTATTGTGAATGTAACTAACATAGTTCGTAAAATTTATTCATCTTGGCGAATGATATTATAAAATTATCAAATATAATCACCTGCTTCGTTTAAATATGGATATGTTACGTAGAGATCAATTCGTTCTGATCCTTATTTCCGAATAGACAATGTTCGTGGTTTTAATGTGACTACATTTTATAGAGGGTATAAATGGTGGAACAAACGATCTGACATTCGCTTTAAGTCAATCTGATTGAAAGGGTAGACAACTTTTTTAAAAATTTCAATTTAAACGTTAGTTCATTGATATGCGTCTTCTAGACCAGTGGTTCCTAAACTTTTTTCGATGGCCACCCCTTTTTATAAAAGCCATGTGACCCGCGACCCCCATGAAATTTAAATAAGTCATTTTCAATAAAGTTTTTACAAAATAGAGCAAATTTGCATTATAGAGAATATGTTTTAAGTCGACAGTTTGCGACCCCCAGATGGGGTCGATACCCACAGATCGGGAACAACTGTTCTAGACGATGCAACTTGTTAACAACTTTTATGTTCTACGAAAAATGATTCAATGAAACCATGTCTTCCACGTAAATTTGTTGATTTGTTGAGAAGCACATTCTTAGAAAAGTCTTGTCTTAAAAATAGCGTCATTACGTAATACAAATGTGGGCGTTTTCCAGTCCAGGAAATACTTAGCCCATTTCTACAAAGACTTACTTCGTTGAATACGCAAATCTTTGTACATGACACATACATGGACATGTAAATCTTTGTACAGACATGGATTCTTAACTCTTTGTACAGACAGGGATATGTAACTCTTTGTACATGACATGGACATGTAACTCTTTGTACATGACATGGATATGTAACTCTTTGTACAGACACGCAGTAAAAATACTCTTATCTATACTAATATTTAGTAATAATAATAATAAATATGATATTAATAATTAAGTCCAGTAAGAAATCAATTTCTAGCATTTGCGACCCTTGCAACAGGTATGGCTATACTAAAATGTTACATTTCCTTTCCTTTACTTGTGTCACGGCGGCGGAAACTTTGTATTGCTCTCAACAATAATGGTGCATAAACAAGCAGACATATCAGAAGGCTTACAGTTATGTCAGCTATTAGGGACATATAATCGAATTACCTTTAAGCTGTGATTGATTGTTTTTCGCGCGGCTTTCAAAACACTTTAAGAGAAGATGATTTACGTACTCCTCTGTAAGACAAGCGACGGAGTGTTGTCCCTATTCACAAATCGCTACTATTACATACAATGATAAACTTTCAACTACAATGGGATTAACAGCTTAATCCTTAGGACTGGGATTAGCTGTAAGCCATGCGATTACCGTCACCTTCAAGTGTCTTGTCATTCTCACCGCCTGTCGTCTTCTCTCACTGTCTGGTATTGTCTTCTCTCACTGTCTGGTATTGTCTTCTCTCACTGTCTGGTATTGTCTTCTCTCACTGTCTGGTATTGTCTTCTCTCACTGTCTGGTATTGTCTTCTCTCACTGTCTGGTATTGTCTTCTCTCACTGTCTGGTATTGTCTTCTCTCACTGTCTGGTATTGTCTTCTCTCACTGTCTGGTATTGTCTTCTCTCACTGTCTGGTATTGTCTTCTCTCACTGTCTGGTATTGTCTTCTCTCACTGTATGGTATTGATTGTGTTTTAAAAAGTCAATGTATGCTTTTGTTCCGAAAACGACTTATGACACTCATACTTTTAAACTGTTGCAATGTCGAGTGAATAAGTGTAGTCAGACTATTAATGCACCTTGAAAAGTTTAACATGTCTAAAATGTCTAACACACACATTAGGGGTGTACCGGATTCAATTTTTTGACATCCGGCTGGGAGCCGGATTTTGCCGGATTTATGAAGTAAAACCAAGCCGGATACGTATTTGTAAAAATGGCCAGATTCTGGATTTGCTGGAGCCATTATATATATATTTTTTTATGGCTCTACCGCAAGCTGGATCAGGCCGGATTCATTGAATGAAATTCTGCCGGAGCCGAAGCTGGATTTGTAAAAAGGGTCGGATTCCAGATTTGCTGGAGCCGGAGCCGAAATCCGGTACACCCGTATCTATGTTCCCTTTAAGCTTTGCGCTGCGCGGCCGCGCTTATATCTGACCGACGCCGCGCAGCAGTTTAGAATTACTGCGAAGAAAATTTTTAAAATATTGCACTAAAAAAGGATGCCGTGCAACTTTGCACACGAGTTGTTTTTTTTACGATGAACCCGGACCAACAAACCTTAGAGGCATAATGTATTTACAACTTAGGCTGCTACCAAATTTTATTGAAGCAAATTACGATTTCTAAAAGAACTGATCTTTTTTTTTCCAAAGGCTCGTGTAATTGTTTCATCGAAACCAGATAGAAACTTTTTTAAAAATCGAATGTATCTTTGTTTGTTTGTTTTTATTTGATGTTTCTCGAAAATGAGTTTTAGAAAATGTTCAAATTTATGCTGTAATATGATGTATTCTGTGTTTTAGGAGCATGAGAAAACATTAAGTTGTATTGTATGTTTGTTCACGTAACTTCGTGTAATTACAATTCGTTGGTTTAGTCGCTGAACTGAAGTGAATGGGAATTTTACACTTTCCTGCATCTAATTTTGGGAAGCTTTGCTAAATGATGTATAGTAAATGTATTATGATATTATGTAGCAGCCTATTATACAGTGATTATACAGTAGAGTCATTGACTTCAAATATCACAATGACAACTTGAGACAATTTACTGATGGTTTGTAATACACCTGAACATCACAATTTGTTTCCAATCGTCAATCTTATTTTCATAGAAGTCACAAAATTCCATATGAAAAACTTTGAAACAGATTAAACAATAAACAGAAACTAATGCAGGGAGTTAGCTCAAATTATTTTACAAGCGTGGATCACATGGCGATAACGTACCAGGAAGTGAACAACATATTTCTCTATAATATTTATATAGACCATAAAGTGTTGTTGGTTTGTTTGTTTTTTGCAAGCACGTGGAGAACTTCATAAAATTGTGCCATTCATTCTAACCAACTGGGTAATATTCGACTTTACTGAAACACGGGCAGGCCCTCCCTCGGTCTAGAACAGGGGTCTCCAAACTTTTCAGCCGAAGGGCGACATTAACTGTCAAACAGCACTTGGGGGCCAACTACACACAGTTTTGTGTGAAACTATAGGTAAAAATAGTTTCTTTTTTGGATATTAAAATGTCTCCAGGGGCCGGATGAGAGGGCCTCGCGGGTCGCATCTGGTCCGCGGGCCGTAGTTTGGAGACCCCTGGTCTAGAAGTTTCTCATTCAGGGAGGTCAGTGTGACACTGTAGCCACTACTACCTGTTTACGACGACAGACATTTCTTTGATGTTTAGATTCGTTGTTTTTTGTTGTTTTATTTTTCAATTGATATCCTGCTTGTATGCTACATGTATGGTGACAAACTGAACCAATCATAATGTACTTTATTCTCCTCCCACTGACCCTTGACCCAGTGCTCATGAATGCAGATCAGATTCATCTTCCTCTTAAATTCAGAAATTCGACAACCAAATCTTAATGAATAATTTAATTTAAATATCATTTATTTTTCCTATAAACTAAATATCGGATTTATACGACACTTGGAGCTGGCTTATATGTTATAATATGTTGACAGGCGGAGTAGCATAACTAGGAAATAGTCTTAGGGTCTCATTTTTAAAAAAATTTAATACAATAGCATGAAGGTATTCACTTTGATGTAGGCATATAATGGCATGAAAGAAGGCTCAATAGCTTCCACCTCAGATGCCTGCGCCGCATCCTAGACATCAAATGGCAGAAAGAAAGTCCCAACACAGAGGTCCTGGCTCAAGCAAGCATGAGCAGCATTCCAGCCATATTAAGCCAAAGACGTCTCCCTTGGCTTGGACACGTCAAGAGGATGCAAACTGGTCGCATAAATAAGGAAGTGCTGTACAGCGAGCGGGCGACAGGGAAAAGGTCGGTTGGTCGGCCACGTCTAAGATACATGGACATGTGCAGAAGAGACATGAAAGAGCCAACATTGATAGACAAAACTGGGAAAACCTGGCAGAGGATAGGTCCACGTGAAGGTCTATAGGGAAAGAAGGATCACTAAGAGCAGAGGAGCAAACCAGGGCAGAAGCAGTTGAAACAAAAGAGCGAGGAGGAAGGCCAGGCAACACTGCCACACTGCATTCGTGTGTTTGACATGCAGAAGAGACTGCCACTCAATGATTGGTCTCATCAGCCACAACAAGAGCTGCAAATAATAAAGATAAATATATCGACTTTCGTAGACGGACAGATGCCATACCATACAATTCACTTTGGTGTGTTTCTCTCGATGAGCATTAGAGAGCTTTCATGACATATCCCAGAACATTTCTCAATGCATTGCTATAGCTGTTCTGGTGACGTAATGCATTGCTATAGCTGTTCTGGTGACGTAATGCATTGCTATAGCTGTTCTGGTGACGTAATGCATTGCTATAGCTGTTCTGGTGACGTAATGCATTGCTATGAGCTGTTCTGGTGACGTAATGCATTGCTATAGCTGTTCTGGTGACGTAATGCATTGCTATAGCTGTTCTGGTGACGTAATGCATTGCTATAGCTGTTCTGGTGACGTAATGCATTGCTATAGCTGTTCTGGTGACGTAATGCATTGCTATAGCTGTTCTGGTGACGTAATGCATTGCTATAGCTGTTCTGGTGACGTAATGCATTGCTATAGCTGTTCTGATGACGTAATGCATTGCTATGAGCTGTTCTAGTGATGTAATGCATTGCTATGAGCTTTTCTGATGACGTAATGCATTGCTATAGCTGTTCTGGTGACGTAATGCATTGCTATAGCTGTTCTGGTGACGTAATGCATTGCTATAGCTGTTCTGGTGATGTAATGCATTGCTATAGCTGTTCTGGTGACGTAATGCATTGCTATAGCTGTTCTGATGACGTAATGCATTGCTATGAGCTGTTCTGGTGATGTAATGCATTGCTATGAGCTGTTCTGATGACGTAATGCATTGCTATGAGCTGTTCTGGTGACGAAATGCATTGCTATGAGCTGTTCTGGTGACGTAATGCATTGCTATGAGCTGTTCTGGTGACGTAATGAATCGTATCTTATTAGTGAACTTTTAGCTATATTGCTATATGACATTTGTCATGAGCCATGATAAATGATGGTGAGTGGCGATGATAAGTGATGTGTTACTTATTTGAGTGATTGAGGTTACACCCGCTTGCGTGAGTGATGGTACAAGAAAAACTCATATAAAGCTTATGGCCTCATATCCTCGGGTATAAGTTTAACATTTCTAATGTGCAACACTTCATCAATGGCTAGCCGTACACCCAGTTTAATATATACCAGCCGTACACCCAGTTTAATATATGCCAGCCGTACACCCAGTTTAATATATGCCAGCCGTACACCCAGTTTAATATATGCCAGCCGTACATCCGGTTTAATATATGCCAGCCGTACACCCAGTTTAATATATGCCAGCCGTACATCCGGTTTAATATATGCCAGCCGTACACCCAGTTTAATATATGCCAGCCGTACACCCAGTTTAATATATGCCAGCCGTACACCCAGTTTAATATATGCCAGCCGTACACCCAGTTTAATATATGCCAGCCGTACATCCGGTTTAATATATGCCAGCCGTACACCCATTTTAATATATGCCAGCCGTACACCCAGTTTAATATATTCCTACAAAAGGAATTTGATATTGTTTATTTCGTCATCAAACGGCACATAAAAAGATCAGTGATCCCCACCAAAGAGATACAGAGACAATGGGTCTGTCGTAAACAAAAGTATTAAAGTCAGGCAGTTTTTTTAATGCAACACATTGTCTTTGTATACGACAGAGACTAGATAGAACCGCGTGTACCCTGCACTGAGGAATTTTCACATCTGACTTTGTGGACGTCACATGTCATCTCTGCTGAAATCTTGACAGAGTTATGGCCCCGTGTGGGTGGGAGATGGGAGGGGGTACAGAGTTCAATGAGAGTCACGAAAGAAGGTAGGTGGCGCCCCCTAGTTGTGAGTCACGTGAGAAGGTAGGTGGTGCCCCCTAGTTGTGAGTCACGTGAGAAGGTAGGTGGTGTCCCCTAGATGTGAGTCACGTGAGAAGGTAGGTGGCGCCCCCTAGATGTGAGTCACATGAGAAGGTAGGTGGTGTCCCCTAGATGTGAGTCACGTGAGAAGGTAAATGGCGCCCCAATTCATAAGGACAAGTTGGGTATTGTCCAGTGTTTGGCATTGTTATTTCTTGTGTTGATGCTTACGTGGCTCATTGAATGACAGTATCGGGATTACGGCCAAATTTCCAGTTACTCAACCAGTGAGTCCTGTTTCATCATCTGCCATCTCTATGTAATATTATCATTGAATTCATTGCGCTTCCAGTGAAAGTCTGCAACTAATTTTTTGTAGAAACTGTTACGTTGCTTTAATTTTGTTTTATTGTTTACCGTCAAATCCTTTTTAAAAATGAGTGTAAAGATATCAACTGCCAAGATATAACGCTGAAATATACTAGCGTGTAAAGTATACCTAATAGATACTATACTAGCGTGTAAAGTATACCTAATAGATACAAACGAGATTCTCAACAAAAAAAAACGTTTAAAATGTCTCCAGCACAACCATGAGCTGACAACCTCGAAATGTTTTCCTCCCAATAAAAATGAGAGTCATCTTGAAACAAATTGAGGATGACCCAATTGTTGGACAGAGACAGCGGAAAATTGAGTAGAACATAGAACGACGTGTACGATGACGTGCCTATAACCAGCGTGAGGACCGGTAGGACCGGTAGGACCGTTAGGACCGTTAGGACCGTTAGGACCGTTTGACCACTAGGACCGGTAGGACCGTTAGGACCGTTAGGACCGTTAGGACCGTTAGGACCGTTTGACCGCTAGGACCGCTAGGACCGTTAGGACCGTTTGACCGCTAGGACCGCTAGGACCGTTAGGACCGTTAGGACTGTTAGGACCGTTTGACCGCTAGGACCGCTAGGACCGTTAGGACCGTTAGGACCGTTAGGACCGTTTGACCGCTAGGACCGCTAGGACCGTTAGGACTGTTAGGACCGTTTGACCGCTAGGACCGCTAGGACCGGTAGGACCGTTAGGACCGTTAGGACCGTTAGGACCGTTTGACCACTAGG